>OZ007501.1:21370696-21605696 GCA_963931805.1 Microdon myrmicae | reverse complement strand
AGCAGTTTGGATTGCAACAGTTTACTGACTGTGTGCCAACTAGCGTTCCCGGAGTGTAGTCTTTTGTTAATTGTCTACGACATTTCGTTATTGGCCGTCAATATTGTTACCAGATATTTAACTTCTTTAACTTTTTCAAATATCTTGCCTTTGGCGTTTATGTGTGTTCTCCGTGGTCTACCTGCTCTCGTCGTAACCATGTATTTTGTTTTGTCTTCATTTATTTTTAGGCCCACCTCTTCTGCCGCTGCATGACCATTTCACTGTTTTTACTTACAGTTTCTAGATTATCGCCTAAAACGGCGTTGTCATCCAGATATGTGAGCACTTGTGTGACACCGTCCAGGGATAATCCGGCCATGTTGTCGTCTTGTACCTTTCTGATGACATACTCGAGCACAAGGTTAAAAAGACATGGTAAGAGGCCATCCCCCTGTTTTAGTAAGTCCCCAATTTCAAATTGTTCTGAGAGGTGGTTTTCTATTCTAACTAGCCCTTTGTTTTCGTTCATGCAAATTTGAATGAGGGCGGCATATTTTTTTGCGATTCCCAGCTCAACCACAATATAGTAGTCTTTGTCTTGCGAATGAGTCGTAGGCTTTTTTGAAGTCAACGGACAGTTGGTGAACCATCCCTCCGTATTCCTACTTCTTTTCCAGCAGTTGCCTTATTGTGAACATTTGGTCGCTTGTTGACCGGTTCCCACGGATTGATAGTCTCCCAGTATTTCTTCTGCGTACGGTGTGATTCTCGCCAGTATAACATTTGTAAGTATTTTGTATGTGGTTGGGAGCTATGATATTCCTCTGTAGTTTTCGCAGTCAGATCTGTCGCCTATTTTGAAAATGAGGACGATTATTGAGGTTTTCCATTCTTCCGGAGTGACTTCCTTATCCCATATTGTGTTGATGAGTTGGTGGATCTTTCGAGCGGTTGCCTCTCCTCCATGCTTTACAAGCTCTGCCGGTATGCAGTCGACTCCGGGAGCCTTGTTGTTTTTCAATCGATTTATTGCGTCTACAACTTCGTTGAAAGAGGGCTCTGGGATCTGAGGCTCGGCTGTATGTACACCTGGTGCGCACATTGAACAGGTTTTCAAAGTACTGCTTCCATCTTGTCACGACATTGTTTGTTTCTGTGACCAGACAGCCGTTTGCGCCTCGAATTATTTTGGCTCTCCCTCGGTAGCCATTTCTGAGTTTATGCCGGCATATATACCTCTGATGTTCTTTGCTCTGCCATTTTCTAGGATTTATCGATCCGAGTCTTCTCCCCTTCGCATTTTTTGCGTTTGAGGACTCTTATTGTCTCTTTCCGAACCGTCGCCTATTCCTGTGTTGATTTCATCATATCTTTCTAAGTGGATCACCCTAAGGCGTTTACGTTCTTCGATCTTCGCCCTGCACTCATCGTCAAACCAAGGTTTTGACTTAATTGTTTTCTTAGATCCCAATACCTTTTGGGCTGTTTGTTTGATTGTGTCTCTGATCGATGTCCATTTAGTGTCCACACAATTGGCTTCCTCTTCTTCACTACTCCCATTCTTTAGGATGCTAAATCTATTCGCTAGTTCGTCTTGATATTCAGCCTTTTTGCGCAGGTCTTTTAGTTTATCAATGTCGAACTTTTTGTTCGTCTCTCATGATTGCTTGAGTGAGTAGTTTGCTGCGAGCCGACTCCTGATTTTGCCCATCACTAGAAGATGATCGGAGTCGCAATCTGCTCCTCTATATGATCTTACAGCAAGGATATTCGAGTGGTGTCTTTTGTCTATGTCTAAGTGGTCTATTTGGATACGCGCTACGCCGTCGATCATTGTGCTTTTCACTACCAGATCTTTTGGTGCTGCGAACGTAATAATTCGAATTCCATTATCATTTGAAACTAGTGTAGGCTATCTTTATCTATAGTTGGTTGGAAGATATCTTCCTTTCCAAATTTCCCGTTGAAGTCTCCGACAGAATTTTAACATAGAATGATGAGATTCCATAAAAAACTTCCTCTAGTGTCTCGTAGAATGTTTTCTACATTTCTCCATCGGTAGATTTTGTTGGGTTCCGAGGTTATGTGTATCGGTACATGCACACGCCAATGTAAACCCGTTGGTTTCGATCACTTGATGTGGGAGTCGAACTTCGTGAAGCGCGACGGTGTCCATTTTATATTGTTTCGCGTTTTCTACGACCGTCTGTATCGCGCCTGGTTTATATAACGTTCGAACATTCCACGTCCCGACGCGTATGTCCCACTTTTTCCATTTCTCCCTACATCTTCTTTTTGTCGAGTCGGTGTTTTCTTGATGATTCGTTGCCTTATGGTAATGTCGGCTCATCACACCTACGCCTACCGGGTTTTTCGTGGAATTGTTTTTTGTATATTGATTATTCATTTCATTCAGTCCGCCACATTAGAGCCCCTCTTTGATATGGTAAGGTCTGCTTACTTCTCTGATTCAACCCGGTGTCAGAGAGGCGCCGTTATAATACAGCCGGAATACCCCTGTCTGCAAGCAATCCAATGGGCACGGTGACGCGTAACACCGTTGATTGGGGGTGGTAGATCTTTGTGTGTTACTCCTCGCTAGCCTGTCTGGCCATACTGGAAATGTATGCTTCCGTCAGCATAGTCTGAGTGATTCATTATAGTTTAAGCCCCCGCACCACGTCAAAGTTTCTACCAAGAGGGGGCAACGGTTTTTATGGCGCTTCATTCCACCGGGGTCTCCGAACGTTGAAGGCATATGGGAGGCCGGCGTCAAGAGCATGAAACATCATCTGAAGCCAACCGTCGGCGAGCAAGTCTGACTTTTGGCGAATTTTATACCGTCCTCATGTAAATTGAATCTGTGCTTAATTCGGGACCCCTGTCAGCACCTCCTGGTGATCCCAGTGACACCGCGATCCCACCACTGCCACTCCGCAACCGGACTTTTTGAACACCAAGACCAGTAGGCTTACACGTTGGAGGCAGCTCTAACAAATGCAGGATGATTGTTGGAAAAAATGGACCTGTGAATATTTACATGAGCTCCAGGTAAGAAACGACCTGGGCGACCTGGTCTTTGTTCGAGATGAAAGTGCACCCCCCACTCAATGGTCACTAGGCCGAGGCTTGGAAGTACATTCTGGAGACGACGATCTGGTGCGAGTAGCTACAATCCGTACACAATCATCAATATTGAAACAAGCTCACTCAAAATTGGTCGTGCTTCCAATTGACAATGACTACAGATGAACAGGGCGGATGGGCAGGGGTTTCGACGCAATAACTGGACGAGGTGGGCGGAATGTTGAAAAGTAATAAAAACTAGTTCTCACTATTGCCCATTATCTGTCAATAATATCGCTACATAACATATTCATCAGAATGTCAAACATATGTCAGAACGTTTTTAATAAAAACGTGCTTCAAGCACGAGGTTACTTTTCTTTCGTTTTCTCAACTTCGCAAAAGCAAAACCTTTCTCCAAACAGAACGCGATGATTTCAAACCAACCCTATCACGGTTAGAATCAGTAAAAAACAGAACCAAAGCAGAACGCATCAGAAAACTTCCCCGTGGACGAATTCGATTTCTAAACTCAAGTTCACTCGACTGATGTGGAAACGCTGTTATTGCTATGGTATATGGCTTTGGTGGATGTGCTTTGACTATTCGATTTGTCTTTCGATGGTGTTGTTCTTCACAATTAGTCCTGTGTGTTCTGTTAGAAACGCCACAAATATATTCCTTACCATAGGATTGATTATTATTCTTTTATTCAATTCGATGTGGATTATTTTCCAGGCTTTATAGTAACATGTTTCTAATTCCAAATCGGCAGCAGTCCCAAATTTATTGCACCCATTTGATCACTTCGACGAAGACTCGCCTCCTAATAAGTGGCTCACCATCGTCCAAACATTACAAATGCTCTTTAAGTAATAACCTTGTTTTATATGCAATACAAAATTCATTGATTAGAAAACGCACAATATATTATATGTATGTTTTCTTAATTTATGTCTTGCCTCGATATCCGCTGACATAAATTGCTCCACTCTCGCCTAGAATCACAGTAAATCACAATTGCCTGAAAAACTTAGCGCACAAAAACAACCCAGTTAAATTTCGACCAAATGCGCCACCGCTCTAAAATACCAGCCGAACATCCAAACGTTGTAACCGAAATTATCTGATATTAATTGCGAACTGATATGATATTCATTGCGGTCAATCTCATGTCAAAAGTAAATGTGGCCTCAAAAGTGACATTATTGTTTGACAGTAAACGACACCTAGTTGGATGACATTATATTAAACACGGCCTATTCACAATGACACTTTAGTATTATTTTAATAAAAATCTGTTTTAATGTTAAAAAGCAAATTAAATTAAATTAATTTTATTGACGAGAATAAGTCAGCAAATTTAAATTGTTTCAAAAGCAGCACTGTATATTACAGTCGGTGGATTTAAGCAAAAAGAACTGTTTATAATATTTTTGAGACATCAACCACCTATATTAAGTCTCGATAAGACACTACTTACTATCATTACTATTAATTAATTTTATTGGAGAAAAGGGATCGCATTATGTCGTCTTTAAGCCACCATCGGATAGCTGTAGCATGTGTTTGATTTTGCTTGTTCGCTGTAACTCGTGTAGTAAATTCAAATTTACAATCAGACTTTTTTTAATTAGTTCCCTATAACGTTAATAAATTATCTACAGAGGTTCTTTAAACAAATGACGACCATTCGTAACTTTCAAATAATCTAACATACTTTCATCATCAATATTAATAAGAAAACGAATGCAAAATTTTTGTTAACTTCAGTGATGATTTGATTTCGAATTTTTAAGGTCAAAACATTTTTCTATTAGAATAATATTAATTAGCTTGAGTGTGATATATCATAATTTCTACTCACCAGTGCGACGTATATGTTCAAGCTATTCCCAATGTAAAAGAATAATGGTGCTTTTGAGGTCACTAACTATTTTTGATACGAGCTTCGACAGCAGTCAAAATGAAAACACTACCCCTACAATAAGATAATGGTTGCTTGATACATCGAGTTGCTTACTTATTTAGTCGAAATCATTTATTTTATTTTTGTCGGTTGGTGGTAAGTGGCAGGCAGTTGTGGTTTAATATGAAATACCAGCGAGACTAGTGTAATTTCTGTCAACGAATAGAAGAGAAAATACAGAGAAATGAAGAACAATCACAATTAAAAATAAAAGAAATAAAGGAAACAAATGCATGTAAAATACTATTGTACGTTTGCAAATCAATGTATCCTTATTTATGTAAAGAGAGGCAGCGATTTAAAGGGAGTTACGATTTAGATTTCATGTGTAAAGCAAGTTACTGCAAAGGTGCTGTTATGGACTCCATCTCCGAGGGCTCACCCAAAATCTCCATGTTTCTCCTCTCTACCTATCAATTTATAATTGCGCCAGGTAGTAAATTTGCATAAAAACTACTTGGCAATAATAAAAATAAAAGGCGTTGGCGTCGTAAATTAAATAAGACGTCAAAGCGAAAAAGAGAATGTAGATCAATCGTAAAAAGATTTTCAAAGCGACAGAGACCCAATTAACCAAACCGATTAACCAACCCGGGTGTCCGCGTGTACCGAGTGAACCAAACCGCGTGTTCGCGTGTGTCGAGTATTAACACAAATAACTAGCCAGCGTGTACCCGCCGCGAATGCTAACCCGCTCCGTAATGGAGCGAGTTCTGATGCAGACATGTTCACGCCGTAGGGACATTAACTGCAAATTGGTCCTAGTCGTCGGATTATCTTATGGAGCGCATTTAAACAGAATTGCGTGGAACAAAACCACGAATCTCCGGAGAACTATACCCGTTATAATAGAGGTCCATAGCGTTTGTGAAAACAGTAAAGAATAATATATATATATATATATATATATATATATATATATATATATATATATATATATATATATATATATTGTGATGCATATGAGAATCATTGCTAGAATATTCGAGAAAGTCCAAAACAAAGTACTAGAATATTCTAGAAAGTACTGGAAAACTGGAGACTATGACCAGTAGAAAATTCGAGGTTATGGAACGGGCGGAAACGAAACGCCGAATCAGAATGAGGAAATGGTATAAATACTTCGCACGCAGATGAAGAAGTAAGAAGTAAGCAAAGTCAAAGACGTGATAACCAAGCGATAAGTTAAGAAATAGTCAAGTGTGCGGTAAAAGTAACGGTTGTTGTTAACGGACAAATAAAGTGTTACATTAATTCAAAATAAAGTGTTACATTAATTTAAAATATTGTAGCGAGCTTAGGGTTCGCTGGATTAATTATTTTGAATAAATAAGAGCCGTTAAATCGATTTTGAATTAATATAACACTTTATTAGTCCGTTAATCACAACCGTTACTTTTACCGTACACTTGACTATTTCTTAACTTATCGCTTGGTTATCACGTCTTTGACTTTGCTTACTTCTTACTTCTTCATCTGCGTGCGAAGTATTTATACCATTTCCTCATTCTGATTCGGCGTTTCGTTTCCGCCCGTTCCATAACCTCGAATTTTCTACTGGTCATAGTCTCCAGTTTTCCAGTACTTTCTAGAATATTCTAGTACTTTGTTTTGGACTTTCTCGAATATTCTAGCAATGATTCTCATATGCATCACAATATATATATATATATATATATATATATATATATATATATATATATATATATATATATTATTCTTTACTGTTTTCACAAACGCTATGGACCTCTATTATAACGGGTATAGTTCTCCGGAGATTCGTGGTTTTGTTCCACGCAATTCTGTTTAAATGCGCTCCATAAGATAATCCGACGACTAGGACCAATTTGCAGTTAATGTCCCTACGGCGTGAACATGTCTGCATCAGAACTCGCTCCATTACGGAGCGGGTTAGCATTCGCGGCGGGTATACGCTGGCTAGTTATTTGTGTTAATACTCGACACACGCGAACACGCGGTTTGGTTCACTCGGTACACGCGGACACCCGGGTTGGTTAATCGGTTTGGTTAATTGGGTCTCTGTCGCTTTGAAAATCTTTTTACGATTGATCTACATTCTCTTTTTCGCTTTGACGTCTTATTTAATTTACGACGCCAACGCCTTTTATTTTTATTATTGCCAAGTAGTTTTTATGCAAATTTACTACCTGGCGCAATTATAAATTGATAGGTAGAGAGGAGAAACATGGAGATTTTGGGTGAGCCCTCGGAGATGGAGTCCATAACAGCACCTTTGCAGTAACTTGCTTTACACATGAAATCTAAATCGTAACTCCCTTTAAATCGCTGCCTCTCTTTACATAAATAAGGATACATTGATTTGCAAACGTACAATAGTATTTTACATGCATTTGTTTCCTTTATTTCTTTTATTTTTAATTGTGATTGTTCTTCATTTCTCTGTATTTTCTCTTCTATTCGTTGACAGAAATTACACTAGTCTCGCTGGTATTTCATATTAAACCACAACTGCCTGCCACTTACCACCAACCGACAAAAATAAAATAAATGATTTCGACTAAATAAGTAAGCAACTCGATGTATCAAGCAACCATTATCTTATTGTAGGGGTAGTGTTTTCATTTTGACTGCTGTCGAAGCTCGTATCAAAAATAGTTAGTGACCTCAAAAGCACCATTATTCTTTTACATTGGGAATAGCTTGAACATATACGTCGCACTGGTGAGTAGAAATTATGATATATCACACTCAAGCTAATTAATATTATTCTAATAGAAAAATGTTTTGACCTTAAAAATTCGAAATCAAATCATCACTGAAGTTAACAAAAATTTTGCATTCGTTTTCTTATTAATATTGATGATGAAAGTATGTTAGATTATTTGAAAGTTACGAATGGTCGTCATTTGTTTAAAGAACCTCTGTAGATAATTTATTAACGTTATAGGGAACTAATTAAAAAAAGTCTGATTGTAAATTTGAATTTACTACACGAGTTACAGCGAACAAGCAAAATCAAACACATGCTACAGCTATCCGATGGTGGCTTAAAGACGACATAATGCGATCCCTTTTCTCCAATAAAATTAATTAATAGTAATGATAGTAAGTAGTGTCTTATCGAGACTTAATATAGGTGGTTGATGTCTCAAAAATATTATAAACAGTTCTTTTTGCTTAAATCCACCGACTGTAATATACAGTGCTGCTTTTGAAACAATTTAAATTTGCTGACTTATTCTCGTCAATAAAATTAATTTAATTTAATTTGCTTTTTAACATTAAAACAGATTTTTATTAAAATAATACTAAAGTGTCATTGTGAATAGGCCGTGTTTAATATAATGTCATCCAACTAGGTGTCGTTTACTGTCAAACAATAATGTCACTTTTGAGGCCACATTTACTTTTGACATGAGATTGACCGCAATGAATATCATATCAGTTCGCAATTAATATCAGATAATTTCGGTTACAACGTTTGGATGTTCGGCTGGAATTTTAGAGCGGTGGCGCATTTGGTCGAAATTTAACTGGGTTGTTTTTGTGCGCTAAGTTTTTCAGGCAATTGTGATTTACTGTGTTTCTACGCAATAGTGGAGCAATTTTGTCAGCGGATATCGAGGCAACACATAAATTAAGAAAACATACACATAATATATTGTGCGTTTTCTAATCAATGAATTTTGTATTGCATATAAAACAAGGTTATAACGTAAAGAGCATTTGTAATGTTTGGACGATGGTGAGCCACTTATTAGGAGGCGAGCCTTCGTCGCGGTGATGGATGCAATAAATTTGGGACTGCTGCCGATTTGGATTTAGAAACATGTTACTATAAAGCCTGGAACATAATTCACATGGAATTGAATAAAAGAATAATAATTAACTTGTATTATAGAGTGCTTGTGAAAAGCTGTAAACTAACATCCTATGGTAAGGAATATATTTGTGGCGTTTCTAACAGGACTAATTGTGAAGAACAACACCATCGAAAGACAAATCGAATAATCAAAGCACATCCACCAAAGCCATATCATCATCATCGGCACTACAACCGGGAACCGGTCTTGGCCTTATTTAGCAAGTCCTGAGGCTTGTTAAATTTTCCATAATGATTGTTTTTTCCGGGCGAGGTCATTAGTCTTGCGCCAGTAAAAGGAGTCGGTACTGACCCTCAATATCAGAAAGTGTGTAGTCCTGAAAACTAGTATTGAGGTTCTCAGACGGCAGCGGAATAAAACCAGGCCAGCGGAAGATGGCAGCGGTTAAAGGGTTTCCTGAACCAGAAAATTTGCATCACATGAGGCAGTTCCTGGACCTTACTGGTTATTTTCGGGAGTTTGTATCGGGGTACGCACAAATAGCAGCGCCCTTAACCAATCTGCTAAAATAGAGAAATCCCTTCGTGCGGGTGGAGAGGCATTGGGCGGCATTTGAAGACCTCAACTCGGCATTGATTAACCCTCCTCTTCTGCCATTGTCCGATGGCGACTGCAATCACCATGTCCACATGGATGCGTCTGCACTAGGACTTGCCGGTATATTGATGCAGCGTGAGAAGAGCGATAACGCACTGAGACCGGTGCTATGCTTTAACAGAAAGGCAGCGGAGCCGGAAGCAAAATACCACAGGTATGAATTGGAGGTCTTGGCGATAATGGAAAGCTTGGACAGGTTCCGAATATATCTATTGGTAAAATCATTCAAGGTCATCACAGATTGTGAAGCCATAGTAGCAACTCAGAACAAACCATGGATGATACCACGTATCGCAAGGTGGTGGCTCAAACTTCAGAGTTTACAACGGTTCATCAACCTGGGAGGAAACCAGGATATGTGGATGCCATGAGTCGTTAGCCAGTAGAAAAAGAACGGGACATGGAGGAGGCATCCGGCAATATACGACATACGTATTAACGACGGGGATTAGTTAGCTACCATGCCATGGTAAGACGAGAAGCTACACAACATCATAAACCAACTTAAAGGGGCGACGAACTGCACGAATGGAAGGAATCTCCATAAGGAATACCAGCTAGACGAAGGAAGACTGTTAGGTGCGAAGGCAACCAAAGAAAGCTAGTCGTGCCCAAACGAGTTCGATGGCGAGTACTCCGGGTGTGCCACAATGAAGTGGTGTACATGGGCTTCGACAAACCCCTTGAAGGGTTGAGAAGGACGTACTGGTTTCCAAGGATGCGGAGTTTTGTCAGGGGCTATGTCGATGAATATGTGGAGTGCGCGTATACAAAGAAAATGGGTGGAGCGACAGAGGTAGAGCTGCACAATTTGAAGATATATCACTGGGGGGGGGGGGGGGGGGGGGGGGGCTAAACACTTGATAGCACAGCACTGGCGGACAACTTTACCAAATACACGGTTTTGAAAGGCATACGGAGAACTAATACAAAAGGAGTGATAGCCATGCTCAAGCGGGTCAGCGAATTCTTCGGTTGCCCAAGCGCCTAATCATCGACAGAGATACAGCATTCACAGCCAGGGAATTTAGTTTTAGTTTAGTGAGGGCAGAACTCTTATTTATTTGGCTTAATTCAAGCAGTATAAATAAGCTTACGGACTAATTTAAACTCAAGAGCATCAAGAGAAAAGAAATAAACAGAAAGAAAAAGAATACTAGGCGAAGGGGGTGGTAGAGCTTGGAGGGCGGTGAGTGTATTTAAGTGTGACATTTGTGAGCCAGCGCGAGTGGGGGGATATAGTTGCGGGCTGACAGGGGGGCGGTTGAATTTGCACGAGGGAATTAAAAAGTGTAGGGTGTGGGGGGGTAGCCTTACAACATATTGTCAAACCTACGGCATACAGCATATTATGACGGCCGTTAAAACACCACGTGCGAGCGGAAAGTGGAGAGGGCCAACCGCATGGTGATCATATGGCCGGCAGGGATTGGGCGCAACGGTTTAGGAGCATTCAATGGATGAATTATCTATATTCAGATACGGCCAGGAACGTAACCACCAAGATGACCCCACACAGACTAATGTATGCCTACACCCCAAGGAAAATTGCTGGAGACAAATTATTGTTGGAACTTGAACAGGAAGTATGCCATGATCAAGACGAAACGAAACAGAAGCGAGATGCTGCCCTGCCCAACATCGTGGTAGATCAACAAAATCAGAAGGAACGCTTCGATAAGAGCCACAGAAGACCAACCACATACAAGGTAGATGATTTGATGCTGGTAGAACGAGAGCCTGCAGCAACCTGCGAGTCCCGGGAGCTTGCTCCAATTTATTGGGACCGTACATCGTGACGAAAGTGTTAGGAAATGACCGATATGTTTTGGGAGATGCCACAGGAACGCAATGGACCCAAAAGAAATTCGAATCCATAGAAAGTTCAGGCAGGATGAAGAGGTGGTGCAGCCCTTTTGGTGACGACAGCCATTCCGATGAGAAAACAGGCGAAACGAATCAGAAGATTTTGAAAATTACGCGCCAGACCCATGTATTCCAGAAAGACTCGACGACGAGTCTTAAGTCAGGATGGGCGATCTGTAATACACCTTTCCCACCAATTGCCGTAATTTTAAAAGGTGAAAAACAATTTTGTTCAGTGTAACCCCGACTCTCGACCGCCTGACGTCTACGTGTGTTCACGAGCACTGAACGAACGCCAACTTCACTGTTTGCTGAGTATGCAGTATAAAAAGGGCGCATGGCCGGGACTCGGTCTCCGTTTTGCCGGTGATGAGCGTCAGGATTAATATTAGAATTATAAGATCCTGTGTTAACATTATAATAAATAAAGAAACTAACCTTTTACTAAAGGAAAACGGAGGTAGCCAAATAGTGCCACAAACTCGCCTTTCCCGAGCGCAACAGGGCCCGGTTTCACAGATGAGCTAACACCCAAGCGCGTATCAGACAAGAGACAACAACTTGAGTGTCTCAGCGAATTGCTATAGACCCCCTTTACTTTCTCTACAAGCCACACGCCTGCAATGATCTATTCTAGGAGGATGTTCTTTTGAATCGCATGGGTTACTATGGTATATGGTTAAATGACGCCGTCTATTAAAAGCCAAAGTGTTGTACTGGTATTCTATGGCACCATAAAATCGTGGAAAGCGCATCCTGAACGGAGCCAGCGAGAGTGGAAAAACAGCTGCAAAGCCAAACGTTTAGAATTCCCCTAGAAATTCAAACGGCATCGGTTTTGATTTTAGACAGAGGGATCTGATGAATCAGTTAGTGTCACCCACTCAGGAGCGGTGATGCTGTGGGGGTACGAAGTAAGTTGCGCCGACCTACGGCACGGGGTTCACTGGCACTCCCCATCATCATTACAAATTCTGCCAAAATTGTTCCCAGGAACGGTTCCACACACACAGTTGATAATCACCGGGAAATCCTAAAATAAAACGCACTAAAAGTTATTCAGGTATGATTTATTGTTTACTTTAATTGGATTTATTACGGTTCTTTTTTTATTCACAACAAATTTTACTACATTTAATTAGATTAAAGAAAACGGATTTTGATTACACTGACGATGAAACGGGTGCACCACGAAAAAATGTAAGACAGTGTACTCTACTTGTATGGCATTATATCAGGTAATACGACTCGATACGCGTTTGCGTCCCCGCAGGGCTGCGGGGAGCGGGAGAAACACCGATAGGCTCGGTCGGTGGATGGAAAAGGACTCCTCGAGGATTGGAATCTGGCCCTTGATTTGTGGGGGTTCTCTATATCACTTGGAGATCCAGCCCACAATCCCAACCTAATTTCGACCGCTAACAGCGCGTCTCATCAACTTCTATTCCACCGTTCATGCTATTCACCTGAAATATCATGTTTTCCAAATGGACGCATAGCTGAATTCATTCTTCTGCCTGGGGCGATCATAAGGGTGGACTCGGTTCTTACCGCGTTGATGCCGCAGGGGCAAGGGGTGTGCGGCGTAGTCCACTGGCATGTTGTGGGTCGCTTGGACCAACAGGCTTATCGTTTGATTAGGTCGGAACCTATCGAAAATCTGCTCACATCCGCAGTGACGAAGTGGCGTGTGCGGGATGGGGAGGCCTTATCCCGGGATTATTCGCATCCGCAGCGACGGGTTGCTGTGTGCGGAATGGAAGGGAGACCCGAGTCCAGAGTCGGTGTCTTTCGTCCATACGTTTGTATGGCGAATTGTTTGCCGCTGGGACTGGTAAAGGGGCGGCGCTCAGTTGCGCGGCTTATCGATCGAGGGAGGACCAGTATATCGGCACCGGTGTCGACGACGGCGCTCGATATACGGCAGCTACGACCTCGACCGATCGGCAACTTATGAGGAGGTGCCAGCCAGCCGCGCTTGGATGATGGTAGGCGACTTAGCTTAGGGGGCTCCTGGTGGGTGGTTGGTTGTGTCCAACCCCAGGGCGCCTTAGGGTAATGGTGAGCGCTCCGAAGTGTGATGCACCTGGTATGTGGGCGGCGTAGTGGGGCGTGTATAGTTTGCTGCGCGGAGTAGCTGGTGGATGGTGAGGAGCCGGCCTGGCAGTCTGGCGTCCTACTAGTTATTTTGCTACGCGCAGTAGCTGTGGTGCAGTGAGGAGCCGAGGCTGTGGAAGAAGGGTGTCGCGCAGAGGCGGGCAGAGTCCCATGAAGACTGCGCTTGGCGGGCATGTGCGACAATATTTGGGAAATAGCAGAAAAAATTGGGTTGGGGCGAGTTTTGCCTGTTTGGCTAGCCGCTGGGTAGGTCCGAGATGGAGCTAGGTATAGACACCTGTGTAAGGTGTTCTGAGGTAGGGTCTCAGGCCGATTGTGTCGGCTTGCTTTGCCAACCGATGTTACTGAGGCATTGGACAGACGTCCACGGACCTAAGGCGGGAGGTCCTGAAGTCTGTGTAAGGAGGTAAAGTCGAGCGTCATACAGAAGGTATTTGCTATGCGTAGTAGCTGATGTGTAGTGAGGAGCTGGCCTATGGAAATTGTATAGAGTAGAGTGGTAACGGACTTGAATGTAGTCGCATGAAGTTGGGTGTGTATGATATGAAGTCGTGTGGAGTCGAGTAGCGTTGCGAAAATTGCCGAAAGGTGATTGTGCGGTAATTGTACCCAGAAGGGGCTTGCAATATTATTTTTTTTAGTCATAGTTTTGTTGGGTACATTGTTTATTTAATATACCAAATATAGAAAAAAAAAAGGAGAACACACGAGGGGAAGGGGAAATATGGAAGTATATGTACTTCTTAATTCGCATTTTCTTTTTATAATTCTTATTATTAGTTTTCTTGACAAAATTAATTTGTTTCGACTTCACATAGTGCGAACCTTATACATAAATGAGGAATTACATGCATTGAACGTGGTTGTTAATAAAAAATACATAATTTCATCGGTTTTCTTAAGGTAGATTTCTTTCTTTTTTACACATACAAACAAAACAAAAAAAATTGAAATATAATTATATCATTTTAATATTCTAACTATATACCGAAAAAGGTATTGTGAAATAAAAGAACCATTTAATTAATAAGCAAACTTGAGTGTTTTCATTTAACTGTTTTGCGGCGGGGTTTTACTCCTTGTGTTGGTGAACAGCTTTATTTTACGGTGGACCTTCTGGAACTTGTGGGGACGAGGTAGATCCCCATGTCGTACGCCGGCACCACGACTTTTCGTTTCGTTTCTTTTGGTTTCTCGTGTAGCCATCGTCCATGGTAGAATATAAATTAAGGTTAGAAATAAATAAAATCTGTAAAAAAGATTAGTAAATAACGTTCCCTTAAAATGGCGCGATAGCGGATAACCAATTGTTGTAGTCGTGTTTGGAGTTGTCCACTGTTCCCTTGACGAGAGGAACCCAATGAGAAAGCAGCGAGGAACCACAAATAGATTTCTCCAGCACATTCAATTGCCAATCCACATCATTCCGCCCGTCTTCGCCAATTATTGGAGAATCATCATGTTCCAGGGGACGGTGGCTAGGGGCCGGGAGTGCGTGGTCTGCTGTTGGTGTGCGGTCTGCTGTCCACTTTCACGTGGATGGTCGGTTCGTGGGGGGGGGGGGGGGGGGGGCTGAGGAGCGCTGGCGGCTGGAGGGTCGATGACGACGGGATGGTATTTTCCATCGCTGGAGTCCGGTAACTTTTGTGGTCACGGAACCGGCCAATTGATCTGGGTCGGATTTGTAAGGTCGCAACCCACGATGGCGGAATGGCAGTCATGAGCCAAGTGCCTCCCGGATTCGTTGGAGTACAGCCTCTGTTGATGCACTGAGAGGCGTGCTTTCTTGTTGGAGTTCGAGAGACCGCTGGTTGCTGGGGAGCGCCGCCCGCCAAGCGGGGCATTGCGCTATCCTGGTCCTGTTGTGGTGGCTACACGTGGTAGCGGTTGCCCTGGGTAATTTTGGATCTGGGCAGGGGCTTGACCACGTGGTGTCCTGGGTGTGATACCTTGAAGTGTTAGATAGGCGACCCGACTGGTCACCGATGTTGCGTTTTGGGGGTGGGCAGGTGCGTTGGTGAATTTCCTGAGTGGTTGGCTTGGAGCTTCCTTGGGATTTGGTGGTCTGCCTTGAGACCTTCGGGTGGGTAAGCTCCTGGTTCCTCGATTGCCTCTTGCCCCTGCAGTGGTTCAGCGGGCGGGGGGTATGTCTGGTAGTTGGGTCGCACAAGTGGTCGGTGGCTGGTAGTTGCATGGGCCTCGTAGGTGGCCCCTGGGGCCGTTGCCGGCGAGACTTCCTCTGCGTTCTTTGGTGGGAGCTGCAATCGTCAGTCGGAAGGTCGACCAGTTCCTCTGGGTCGGAGTTGTAAGGTCGCAACCGACGAGGAATGGCCATATGACGGCTGGTGACAGGCCTTGTCGCCTCTACGCTGGAGCACCCATCCCAGTTCAGTGGCCTGCGCGACGAGGCCGGAACGTTGGTCCTTCCTTAGACCTTCGAGAATGATGTTGGGGTAAATGTCTGCCCCAAGGATGATGTCCACCTTGTCAGCGAAGGCGATGTTTGGATCGGCAAGTTCCAGATCCGCCACGAACGAGAGGTCCCTCGTCGCCGATTGTGGTGGTGGTGCATACACTGATAGCCCTGACAGGACGAAGGGCCTCAGTGTCCATTGTCTCGAACCGTGGAGGCGAGAAGTGATCCTGATGTTAGCTTGAGTTCCGGCGGCAAGGCCACGAGTGCCCCCAACACCGTAGGTGGGGGCGGATGATGCTTGGCGTCTGAGGTGCAACCTTCGGGCGAGCGTTGTTGAAATGAAGGTGCCGGTGTGGCAGGTGCCCAGCAGAGCACGGACTTCAATCCTCTGTTGGTTCTCCGACGCCACGATGGCGTTCGCTGTTGGCAGCAACGCGGAATGCTCTGAAGGGGTGCTGACTGTGTGTGCGTAGGCCCCTGTATGGTGGTCGATCCGGGGGCAGCGGCGGTGCGATTGTCCCGTCGATGGCGGGAGTCTGGACATGCAGCAAGGTGTGATGTTTCCGCTGGCATCGACGGCACGCCTTGCTGGAGTGGCAGTCGCGTAGGCGGTGGCGACCCAAGCAATTGACGCATAAGTTCCGTTCGTGTGCGAAGGACTTCCGACGGCCGGGTGTGAGTGATCGAAAGCCCTCACAAGCGTAGATGGTGTGTGAGGCCCTGCAGAATGGCCAAGGGCCCTGTTGCCTTAGGGGTACCGGCGGTGTTTTGTGTCTCGGTACACGGGGCTGGTTAGTCATTGGGCCTGCAGCTGTTGCTGGAACTGTCGAAGGCGTGTTGTGGGAGGCATTGGCGTTAATTCTGCCATGGATCCTAAGTGCGCCGTGCCCACTGCTTTATCTGGAAGCGGCGCGAAGTGAACCAGTTTCTCTGGTTCGGAGTTGTAAGTTCGCAACCCACGAGGAACGGCCATGTCATCTGGTGCCCCACAACGCGTGCGCAGCATCGGCTTCTGTGGTGGCTTCGGCTGGTCGATCATTGGGACCTGGGGTAGGTTGAGTTTTGGGCAGGTGGCACTCAGGTCGGCGGCCTGCTTACTCTTACCCACTGTTCTGGGTGCGGTTCCTTTTCCGCTGGCTTGGCGGCGACCGTTGGCAGCTGCACTGGGGCCAGCCCGCTGGGGTGGAGGAGATTTGCGCTATTGGCCATGGTTGGGGAGGCTGAATCGACCGCGTACTGGGCCTCGAGGAGCTTCGTCTGTTCCTCGAGGTATATTTCCTCAGTCTCGCCGATAAAATCCTCCGCGAAGTATTCATGTTGTTGATAGTCAGGTGTCGCCGTGAAGAAGATGTCGTGGTGCCGCCTGGAGATGACCCCCCATTCGGCGCGGAGTGCGCGTTTGGTTATGTCTATCCTTGTTGGACTTAGTTGTCCCTTGTCCTGTGCTCTGAGGAAGGTGCCAGAGATGCGTTCCTGTGCCGCGAACTGAGCAGCGATGAGTTCCTCAATCGACATGTGTTCACTGGTAGGTTGCTTGTGTTCATTGCCCTTCTGGGGTGGTTTCGCAGTGGTTGGCGTCACGCCTTCGGTATCCTTAGGAGGGGAATTGTCCGGGTGCATCTTCCGTGATGGCAATCTGGGTGGAGGGCGGAGCGGCATATGAACTCCTAATTGCGGAGGCATGCGGCCAAGGCAGGGACGAACCGGGATTGGGCCGGACGGCATTCGCATGTCAAGTTCCGGTGGAGTTTCCGAGCGCCGTAGAGGCGGCGAAAGCCTTGCTGGCGGGGGGATGGCTACATGTGGACCCGTACGAGGAGCACCATTGTGGGGTTACGAATGACTCGAATCACGTTCCTCGTCACTTTCACTGTTGTTAGGCTCAGGGTCGGGTTCCATTTCCCTTTTCTAATGAACACTTTCCCATTCTTTCAGGAATTCATCAATGTTTTGTAGGATATCGCCAGCCTTCGTTGCTGTAGTGGACTTGGCTTCGGCAGATCGTCTTCTCCCTTTACTATAGGGTGATCGGGTCGGCGATTCGTTCTTTTGGCTGGTTGTAGCGGCGCGGTATCTTCTGCATCAGTGTCCAGATCCGACATATCGACTGGATTAGGTGGTGGGCCCGGTGGCACACCAGGCGTCTTCACTTTCTTTGCTTTGGTTGGTTTCTTTTCAGCTTCTTCGCGTTCAAGCCCCTTTCCTTCTTTGTGCCTGTTTGCTTCCTCAATGGCTTGACGCAAACATTCTTCTTCGGCCACTTGACGTCTAGGCGCTAAACGTTCTGCTTCTGCTCTGGCACGTCTTCGGCGTTCGGCCAATGCAGCCTTTGTGATTTTCGATTTAGATGCCATTGGTGCTGGCATTTCGTTTGAATTAACTTCCTGCCTCTCTGAAGATATTTTCACTGAACTGTCTTTACAGTTGTCGGGTTGTTCTTCAGGTGTGTTGTGCCGCGAGCTGGGCGGCGATGGATTTGGAGGTTATTCTTTAGTTGTGTTGTGCCGTGAACTGGGCGGCGATGGAGTAGATCCACAGGTCTGGATCCGGCTCAAAGGACCAGAAAATGTGACGAGATACAACCGTTAGGATGAAGGCTGCGTTCCCCGATGGGTGATAATGGTGATTCTCGCGAAGCACTGTCCTGATTGTGATGCAATTCAATTACGCCAGTGATAGCGTATTTCAATTCGGTTGGTCTTTGCACGAACAAGGCAGACGGAAGAGGAAAACGACTCGAGGAATTTACCTTTTAAAGAGATTGAGTTAGTTTATTGAACATTCAATAAATATGTTAACAACAATGACAATGAATAACTTCTTTGGTTTTACTCGTGATGACGATGCTTGCTCCGATGTAACGAGCCCGTTGAAGGTTGGTTGCAGACTGACTCAATGGGCATAACTGCCAATTCAAAAAAGGGACGCTATGACCTCATCGTTGGTGACAATCGGCCAGCTGGTCCATGACAGCTGCCGCGCAACTGTATACACTGCGAATGTACTAGATTTCTCCAGCACATCCCAGCACATTCAATTGCCAATCCGCAACGCCAATAAAGCCACCAATGGGTAGGCATCCAAATATATCAAATGTATTCGAGATATCTAGGGCTACAAGTTAATTTGCACTACACAGCGACTCCCCTTTTCGATAAAGATGGCCATGGCGTAAGGCTTAAACTCCAAATAGTCCCTGGGTCTATCGTAGCCATCTTTAGAAATATTGAATTGGTAAGACATCTCAGGTATAGAATAATCGCCGAAGATTGTTATAGTGTATAGGATACCAGTTGTATGACAGTTGGATGATGTGGAAAACTAGAATATAACAAGTTCACTAAAAATGACAGCATTTTCATTATATTTTCATCATATCCCGCAGATAAAATAAAAAGTATAATTCTTATGGTGTATTCTCACTCCGTATATACTGAACATCATTATTGTCCACCTTGGTAACGCGGTAATTACACCAACTGATCGAATTTTGTTAGATTCTAATAACCTACTGTGTGGGACGTTCCCTTATTGCTGTGGCGCAATCGTTCTGTTGATTCCAACCCCACTTTTCCTTCCGTCAATCTTTCATCTTGCAGTAGAAAATGCTAAATCCATAGTAGGAATAATACCTAAACGGAAGCATACATTGCGGAAACAGAAACGTAGTAAAACGTTGTATGAGTCGCAACCCTGCTGCCGTGAACTTCAGTTTATCACAAACAAATTAATCTAATCTAACTACTCCGGCAAGCATAACAATAGGATGCACAGCACAGATATTCCACGGTGGGTGGAAGGTCTAAGTGGTGTTAATGATGTCACAATTCTTCATTGTTCAACATTCGCGCTCATACCTTGTTTTGCTAATACCGAAAGGGTACACCGTCCTGCTAAATGATAACGACCGTAGTTTAGATTGTGAGCATGTTTCCGTGCTACAACCCTTCAAACGAGTATCCTGTTGTCTTTATTTTCGAATTCCGGACAATTTATTTAACCAAGAGGACACAGGACTGTGTTTATTTAGGACCAGGGATTTATTTTATTTGCGCAGTTGGAAGTGGACACATGGAATGCTATAAATTGATACGAATTACCGAACGGATTTATGGTTAGTGATAATGAAACAAAGTTAAAACCTTCTAAAAGGTATCTTCATATGAAAAGGAAGGACCTTCGATGTAATTAAGCAATCACAGGCTCAAATGTACTCGATTAAAACAAGCATTACATACAAGTATGCAAGATACGTCGGGGGTGACGAATCTCAAGTGACGGTTGAATTGAATTTTGTCCTTGAAATATTCTTTAATGGATTTAGACAAGGACCCATAGTCGAATTGTGTAATGTTTCAGCATCATTCGACACAAAAACAAAAGCCATCACCTATTCATATCAAGCCTACTCTGGATATTAAAATGTTGCGGAGAGAATATACAAAAGGATTTCTATTTGCCATGTGTCTTTATGTAAGCAATCAAATTCAAGGAACAAACATCCTGAAGGGCATGGAATATTTAGTGCATATAACAGATACACATATCACGTTTCTCATTCCGCAAGCCAATGGAATTTTGTGGAAAAACCGAAAAGGATTTTTGAAATTCTCTACGCATCCTTTTACCCTTACACAAACATGTTTATTGCCACAGTAAAATCAAGGCAAATGTTGTTACTAAAATACTTACGAGTATACGTATATGGGTAGTTTTCGGTTGTACTTTATCCTACAATCCTGCAAATTGCTGACCACATAATTGCAAACAGTTATTCGTTTATTCTTATTTTGCCAGAAAAGCATTTTGAAAATTCGAAGTGCAAAAGCGGGTGAGTAATTGTTTCTGGCTTTATACTCATTGTTTGCTCGTTTGTTGAAGTTTCATATTTAGGCTTGTTGGAAAATGTTTATACAGATAATAAGCAATAATCTAATTGAATTAACGAATAGAAGTGGTAATACTAGACTATAAAACCAACACCTAATAAGACTGATTTTATAGGTGCTGTAAAATGCATGCACGATTTAATTTTGAGAGAAACCAAGCATTTTTAATAACAAAAGCATGCAATACGTAAGTTAGTATGGAATTGTAGGGTCACTCTCTCCACAATCTCGGTGGGTTGGGAAGCACGCTCCAGGGTGTTGCGACATAAGCCTATCACGATGGGGCATCATAATTGGAAAAAACTCAATTATCGCCTAAGCGGCCATCGAGTTCTGTCACATTGCCTAAATAAGGGTACATGCGACTTATTGGTCAGAAGCCGTTCGGGTAAACTTATACCTTGGGCTAGACAATGTTATCTCGGGATCGTGCAGCCCGAATAGCGTAAGTTCAGGATCAGTGCCAAAAATGCAGATGATAATATCACAATTAGAATTTGATAAGCTAAATTACATAATGAGGTCAAGAACTTCCGGGTTCCTACAGGCCAGTAAATAAGAAAAAAAAAATTACATAATGCGATTCTAGTTTTGTACCCCGTCCTCTGGATTCCTTTCTCCCAGAATCCAGTCGATAATATCGTCGACAAAATTCTATCGCTACTATTTATTCGTCTACAAGAACTCGAAAGTTAGTGACCTCACTAACTCGGCTACGCCGCCGTCCCCTGTTCTGTGCCCTTTCCGAGGCAATAGTCTAGATTAGAATCCACACAATACGGTCCCTACCATCTTGTTGCGCCGTCAGCATCCTTGTCTTCCAAAACCCAGATGATAAGAAGTCAGTGACTATCATAAGAAAGGGCTTCTAACTTTATTTACGACTATTCTTTCTCAGTATTGTGGCAGTTATATTTTAGTACGTTAAAAATTCCATTCAGTTGATGTATTATGTTTCGTACACCAAAACGTTGTTTCTAATATTTAGCAATAGGCCCTAAAGCTGAGTAACTTTTTTTTCTCGTCGCCGGAGCTTACTTGGTAACGAAGAATGTTGGGCGAGTCAGACAAATCGAATAACACTTCCAAATTGCGACGAAATTCAATTGGGTCGACTCTGGTAAATAATATATAATTATGGCAAAACTTAAACGGGTCGAATTTGGTGTCAATATTGTGACAAATTTAGTCGTCCAGTCTGGTCTTAAAATTGTGACGAAGTCCAGGGAAGAGTGAAGCATTCGTATATTTGTACATTGAATTAAAAAACTGTTTTTCTTATTTAAAAAAAAATATATATTTTAATAGTTTTATGAGTACGTCCACATAGCGTGTCGAGCGTCGAAACAGTAACGTCATTGAATGAATGAATTTGCTGAATTGTGATTGAAAAAGGATCCTGAAAACATGTTTGTTTTCCTTTTTATACTCGAACTCAACACATGAAAATTTGTTTGGCCAATCATATTCGAGCAGCCGCCATGATTGCTCGATATTGATATTGCTGATGGTATTGTGGGGTAAGTTACGTTGTGTGCCAGCACAGGCACAGGTTCACGTATACCACCACCGAATTCCGCTGCAATTCGTTCACCATTTGAACAATGAACTACAGATATAGTTTGAATTAATTTTATTGATATTAATATAAAAAGACTAAAGGTTCTTTGTAACAATTTATTTTCTTAATTTAATATTAATGTAAACGTACGAACGGTTCTATGTAACACTTGATTTTGATATTAACATAAACAGTAGTGAAAGGTCCTTTGTAACAATTTATTTTCTTAATTTCATATTAATATAAACGGACGAAGCCTATGTAACACTTGATTTTGATATTAACATAAGAGGATGAAAGTTCTATGTAACACTTTATTTTGACATTAATATAAGCGAACGACACCAAGACTCTGATTAACACGCGACCGGTGTCCGCACTTTGGGGGATGAAACTCGACTCGGGTGTGTGCGCACTCTGCTCAACCACGGACGCGACCGACTCCTTTTGTGGTTGAGTTTCGACTCGTTGACTTTTGGCGTTTGTAACAGATACACACACAACACACAAGCAAATTGTGAAGAACACCGAGCGAAAATCGAATAAGAAAATGCACCAGAGCCGTATACCATAGCGATAAAATCCACATCAGTCGAATGTACTTGAGTTTAGAAATCGAATTCGTACACACGGCGGTGGCCTAATGCATTGCGCTTTGGTTCAATTTTTGGTGATTCTAACTGTCATAGCGTCAGTTCGAATCACACGTTCTTCACTATCATCCCAAACGCTATAATTGGTGACCCCGACGTGATCTGTATACACACAGCACACAATCTCCCATATGTAAACAGAACTTTACTACTACAATCACGACTTCAGCATAGACCACCGGCACACTCGCCTGGTCAGACGATCTCTTGCTCGCTCGTTCCTCGCTCCGTCGTTCGCACATGAAGCTGATCATAACAAAGTTACTGAGGAGGGAGTAGTGTGGCGTTTCTAACAGATACACACACCATACACAAGCAAATAGTGAAGGACACCGACCGAAAATCGAATAAGAAAATGTCGAATGTACTTGAGTTTAGAAATCGAATTCGTACAATCGGCGGTGGCCTGATGGGCTGCGCTTTGGTCCAATTTTTGGAGATTCTAACTGTCATAGCATCAGTTCGAATCTCACGGTCTTCACTATCATCCCAAACGTTATAGACTCTTGCAGAGTCAACCCTTGGCTGGGGGTGAGTTTTGGTTCTCGAAAGAAACGTGAAGTTTCTCTTTGTGGTTCTTAGTCTTTTGGTTTGCTGGGACTCTTTGTTCCGCAGTCTTGTGCTCTGCTGGACTCTTTGATCCTCAGTCTTACGCTTTGCGGGGACTTTTTGTTCTGCAGTCTTGTGTTTTGCTGGGACTCTTTGTTCCTTAGTCTTACGCTTTGCTGGGACTTTTTATTCCGCAGTCTTACATTTAGATGAGATTATCTGTTCCTCGCGCTTACATTTTGCTGACAGTTCTTGCTCCTGAGACATACACTCTGTCGGTATTATTTTTTCCTTGGGCTTACATTTTGCTGAGAGTTCTTGCTCCTCAGGCTTACACTCTGTCGGTATTATTTGTATTTGCTTAATGACCTTAGACATTTTGTTATTAAAAATTGGGGGATTTGAAAATGTAGAAAGGTGGGGAGTTGTTAGGACAGTTGATTCAAAGACCTTTGTCACATCATCAGACCCGGCCCTTAGACAAACGGATTTAGATGTAAACTGGTAGACATGATCTTTGGTTTCTACTTCCTTTATTTGGAGAGCAGTTAGATCAGCCTCCCCCTGGTTTGTATCCTCAGCTTCTTACAACCTTTCATCTGTTTTTCCCGTAAATTGTTTCTGATTGTTGATTTTTAATAACTGTACTCTGCTCATTTTGTTTATTACTCCACTTCTCCAGACGTTTGCGGTAGAAGTGGGCTGAGTTCTAGAAATATTTTTGGTATGGAGAGCTGTCTTGATTATTTAATTGGAGCAGTCTCTTTTTGCATTCCTCCTGGGAATAGTTAAATTTACTGCAGTATCTGCATTCGAGGCGTTCAATCTCTGCTTTCATTCGGGGGATAGATTGTGGAAGTTTATTATTGCGGCAACATTCCGCAGAGATATGTCCAGACCTATTGCATCATTGGCAAGTTATTGGTTGGCTTTAAAATTTGAAAATATCCCTGATTAATTAATTGCTGCTCTAAGCCTCGGGATACCTCGAGCTTTAATTAAAAGTTTTAATTCTTGATTTCTAAATCCGTCTTCGAATGTGTGTAGGGCGATTTTATTATTTTGCTTGAAAAGATATGTTTGCACCGCAGGTTCGACAGTGCTTTGAAACGTGGCCTTGTCCAACAGATGCAGGGGGTGTGTGAGTTTGTTTCCAAACTCCTTCACACCTTTCTTACTGCCTTGTTTGGCTCTCACCAAATAGTTCTGCGCCGACGACCTAGAGGTGACAATTTCATATTATCCCTTCAATTCCTAAGCATGATCATTCCAAGTTGAAATTACCTTGTGTTGGATGTGGACGTATGCTGGCCCCTGCAGTCTGGTTCTTACCACGCTTAGAAAGACATCATGCTGACCGTTGTCCTGTGCCTGCGAAAAAATTATATCTCCGCAAAAGATAAAGTCATATAGTTCGTCCGGGTTACCACTGAACACCAGTACAAAATCTAAAATGTCCTTTAGCCCGATAGTGATTTTCATTATAAATCGCTATTTTTTTCGCGTGTTAATTTTGCGTTTTGTTTTGGACGATATATTCGAAAAAAAGACCTTCCCAACTATGAGTGCAACGAACCTATAAGAATCCAAAAGCACCAATGAGAGAGGTAAAAACCCAAGTAAAGATCGATCCTATAGAGAAAAACCTCGAAGATGCCAAACGGTGAGAAAAATAGGGGTAAAAACCGAAGACAGAAAAAGGACTCAGAAACGATGCTAAGACTAGTGTTAGGGATTTAAAAATTTCCTACAGTCGGATCGAGTCTAAATTGTAAATTGTGAGAAAATGCTATTTGGTCAAATCTGATTTCGAAATTGTGTCAAATATAGTCTGATTTCAAAATTACGACAAATTTTAGTCGGGTCTTGTCTGGCCTCAAAATTGTGATGAAATTCAGTCATACCGAGTTTGATTTCAAAATCATGACGAAATTTAGTTGGCTGAAAAATTAATATAAATTCCGCCGTCAAGTCTGATTTCAAAATTGTGACGAAATTCAGTCGGAAGGATTCTGATTTCAAAACTACGAGAAAATTAAGTCGGATCGAGCCTGATTTTAAAAATTGACGAAATTAAGCCCGATTTCAAAGTAGACATGAAATTCATTGGGATCAAATCTGGTTTAAAAATTGTGACAAAATTCAGTGGGGTCGATTCATATATCAAATTTGTGACGAAATTCACGAGGAATTGAGCCTAATTTCAAAATTACGACAGAATTCAGTCAAATCGTGCTGGGTTTCAAAATCACGACGAAATTCTTCACTGCACGCGAAGCAAAATCATCCCCGGGATCATCGCGCTTTTCGTTTAGGTTCTCACACTCTCTCTGAGCCCATTGACGATTGAATTAACCTACATGAGTAAATTCACCTCGATGGGCGGGGGAAATGAGAGAATGCAGATGAGAGCGCGGTCTAAATTGGTTGATCGTTAGATAAGACCAGCAGTCGATTTTCATCCCAAAAACAATTCACACCGGCCGAGTGAATCGCAAGTCAAATTTCATCTCCCGGGGAGAAGAGTCGTTTTTCTATCACGGGAGTGCACACAGGCAAAGTCGAGCGTTCGTTTAATTTTTAACCTTTTGCATAAAGTAGAGTTTTTACCACCGTCGAGCTGGGGCGCGTACCAGAATTAAACTAAATATCAACATAAATGATATAGCAAAGTAATCAGTGATTGTTAATATAGTTTTATAAACAATATTAATAAGAAGTGATTCTGCTGAATCACCATATATATTAAGGACCGCCTGCAGAGTGTGCTATGTGTATGTTCTGATACAGAAAAATAAGTAAAAGTAAAAATACAAAGAACTCATAAACTAAAAAAGACCTCCAGTGCATTTTATTTTTCATTTCCTCTTGGATATTTCTGTGAACGGCTGTCGGCGGAACAAGCTGTGGGTGTTAAGTGAACCCGTGTCGTACAGACACACAACTGAAACCCCCACAGTTGCAAAATTGTAACGAAATTCAGTGGGATCGAGTTTGATTTCAAAATTGTGACGAAATTAAGCCGGATCGAATCTGATTTCAAAATTGTGACGAATTTCGGTGGAATCGCGTCTGATTTTAAAATTACGAAACTATTCACTGGGGTCGGGCTGGGTTTCAAAATTGTGACGAAATTCAGTCGGGTCGAGCTGGGCTTCTATGACGACTAAATTCAGTATGATTTCAAAATTGAGACGAAATTCAGTCGGATTGAATCTGATTTCAAAATTACGACGAAATTCGTTGGCATCGAGAGTGATTTCAAAATTGTAACGAAATTTAGTGGAATCGAGTCTGGTTTCCAAATTGTGACGAAATTTAGTGTGATTTCAAAACTGACACGAAATTCAGTGGGATCGAGTCGTATTTCAAAATTGTGATGAGATTCAGTGGGATCGAGTCTGATTTCGAAATCGTAACGAAATTTAGTGGAATCGAGTCTGGTTTCCAAATTGTGGCGAAATTCGGTGGAATCGCGTCTGATTTCAAAATTACAAAAGTATTCAGTTGGATCGAGCCGGGTTTCAAAATTACGACAAAATTCAGTCTGATTTCAAAATTGACACGAAATTCAGTGGGATCGAGTCATATTTCAAAATTGTGATGAGATTCAGTGGGATCTAGTCTGATTTCGAAATCGTAACGAAATTTAGTGGAATCGAGCCGGGTTTCAAAATTACGACAAAATTCAGTCTGATTTCAAAATTGACACGAAATTCAGTGGAATCGAGTCATATTTCAAAATTGTGAAGAGATTCAGTGGGATCTAGTCTGCTTTCGAAATCGTAACGAAGTTTAGTGGAATCGGGTCTGGTTTCCAAATTGTGGCGGAATTTAGTCGGATCAAGCTAGGTTTCAAAATTAAGACGAAATTCAGTGTGATTTCAAAATTGACACGAAATTCAGTGGGATCCAATCTGGTTGCAAATTTGTAACGAAATTCAGTGGGATCGAGTTTGATTTCAAAATTGTAACGAAATTTATTGGGATCGAGCGTGGTTTTTGTTGTAGCAGGATATGAAATGAACGGGCGACTCCTCGTACTAAAGATATTATTTATTCAACGAAGCACCAGTGAACTTGGTTTTAACAAATATGTATTAGTCTGACGCGGCAATATGAAAAAGACGCATGTAGCAAAAAGCGTCTGTCAGAAGTAGAGTGAGCGCATTAAGGCGTGAATTCATTTGCCCTTTACTCGTAACGCCCGGTCCGGCGCTACAATCGCATGGAGCACGCAGCTTAGGGCGGATCCACAACACTCCCCCTCGATTATAGTGATAGGTCGATCCTCTGAAGAACCCCCGACGACGATCAAATCCTGACACTTGTTTTTGTTTTGTCAATCCCTTCGTGAGAAAATCCGCCGGCATCTTATTCGAAGGAGGGTGGTTAATATCCAGTCGACCCTCGCGCAAGACATCTCTGAGGAAATGATGCCTGATGTCGATGTGTTTCGATCTCGCGTGAAACGTGTGATTCTGGGTCAGTAGTTGTGCCCCTCGGTTGTCGTTCATCACCAGAACTCTTTCACACTCGAGGGCTTGAGCTCCGACAAGAATCCCTGTATGTATAGGACTTCTCTCGCGGCTTCAGTTAATGCCATGTACTCCGCCTAAGTGGACAAAAGCGCGACGGTGCGCTGTTTCCTCGACTCCCAGCTGATGGCGGCACCGCTCAGGTTAAAGACGTATCCGGTATACGACCTTCGATCTAGCACCCAGCACAAACGGCGTCAACAAACCCTTCCAAGGTTTCCATGCTCTTTGTGTACGTGATTCCGAAGTCGGTGGTCCCCTTCAGATATCTCAGGAGGCGTTTCGCCGCCTTGCAGTGTGCCTCGCCGTGACAAGTGTTGAATTGACTGAGACAACTGACAATATGCGAAATGTCCAGTCTTGTGGCAATCGCCAAGTAATTCAGAGCTCCGACAAGCTCGATTTCCTCCTGATGAACCCTCTTCTTCAACGTCCTATTCGAGCCTCGAACCCGATTCAACGGGAGTACTGGTGGTGTTACAGTCCTCCATCCGAAATCGAGAGAGTAGTTCCCGAACGTAATTTGGTTGAGAAATGGTAATCTGATTTCTGCTCCTGGCGATTTCGATCCCCAAACAATAGCGAGCTGTTCCCAGATCTCTCCCCTCGAATTCCTGCGACAAACCTTTTCGGACGAAATCAAGATCCTTCTGGTCTCGATAGAATATCAATATGTCGTCAACATAGACCAGTATTATCAACGGTTCTCCCCCTCGTTGGAGGCGATAAACGCACGGATCCGCGCTCGTCGGTGTCATATTTAACTCTTCGAGTTTCCCCATTCAGTTTCTTATGCCATTGCCGACCGGCCTGTTTAAGGCCGTACAAAGCCCCTTTCAAACGACAAACCTTTTCGTCACTCGAAGCTGCTTCAGCATTTCCTTGGCGCGGCTCTCAATATCGGATTTGCCTTGTGTCGCGACGATTTTCTTCAAACATCCTGCGAGTAGATCGGGTAATTCCATGTATGTTTCCTCTTCGATCGTACCGTTTAGGTAGGCGGTCGTGATGTCCATCTGATGCACCTTAAGGTCGTGCTTGACCGCCAGTGCAAGTAGCATACGCGTGGATCCCAGGCGAGCGACCGGAGCGTGGGTATCGTAAAAATCGATCCCGGGTCGCTGCGCGAACCCCTTCGCCACGAGTCGTGCCTTTCTTCTCTAGACCTTGCCGCCCGAGTCGTACTTGTTCCTGAAAACCATTTGACATTCGGCCACGTTGCGATTCTTGGGTCGATTCACGAGCAGCCATGTATTGTTCCTGATTAAGCATTTGACTTCTTCGACGATGGCGTCCAACCATTCTTCTTTGTCCGGTCCTTTCAAAGCCTGCCGATACGGGACCTCCGAGTGAAGACCTCATCCCCGCTCGATCCGCGAGGATCCTCGTCTTCTTGCGTGATTCGATACAATTATCGCTGGCGACCGGGTCGTCCCGTGAGAATCTTTCTAGGTCTACCCGGAGCTCTTCTGATCGCTTCGGTGATCTCGTCCCTTTCTCCCGTCGGCTCGTCGTGTTCCTGCGATTCATTTCTCAATTCCTTGTCGTGGTCCTCACCGAGGTGAGGTTCAAGAAATTTCGGCAGTGATACTCCCTCGGGATTGTGATTTGAATCTCGATTCAGATTTGACGAAGACGATGACGATTCGTTATGCATTTCCGTTTTTGTATCCGTATCAGTAAATTTGATGTCTCGTGTCGTGGTTACCCTTCGTTTGTTTGATACCCATACTCGATAGCCTTGAGTCGATTCGTCGTATCTGAGGAAAATGCATTTCATACCTCGCGGTTCCAGCTTCCCTTTTCCGGGAGTTTTATCTAACATATATGCTGTCTCTCCGACAGTTCGCATGTTCTTCACGTTCGGGCGTTTTCCGTGCCATAATTCGTAAGGAGTTTTACCTCCTAGCGTCTTCGTAATGCATCGATTTCTTACGAAGTTTGCCGTGGCGATCGCTTCTGCTCAAAACGAGGTTGAGAGCTTCGATTGCGCCAACATGCAACGCGCCATTTCCTTTCCGCTACTCCATTTAACTGGGGAGTGTATGGCGTCGTGAGTTTTCGCGCAATTCCCTCTCCCTTCAAGAATCTGTCGAATTCCTCGTTACAGAACTCCCGCCCGTTGTCGGATTGCATACATTTAATTTTTCGTCCTGATTTATTTTCGACGAGAGCCTTGAATTCCTTGAAAAACTTCAAGACGTCGCCTTTCTTTTGCAAAAACCTTACTTCTGTCCAACGAGAGTAGTCGTCGGTTAGCGTGAGGAAGTACCTGGCTTTGCCCCTTGATTCGTCTTTCATCGGTCCGCATACGTCGGCATGGACGATATCCAATAATTTTCCGCTTCTATGCGATTTCTTTCCGAAGGGTAGCGCGGTAATCTTCGCTTCGGAACAAATCTCGCACATATTTGTGGTTCCGTCGCTTCTAGGTCAAGTCCGGACACTATCCCCCTTTTGCTCATCTCCAAGAGATCGCGCCAGTTAAGGTGGCCGAATCTCTCGTGCCAAACGGTTATTAAATACTTGCGCGTTCCCGTCGACCGGGTGCAGATCGATTCTTTTCCGAATTCGCGGTGAAAATAGAGATCTCCTTTCCGATCTGCTACTGCGATCGTAGATCCGTGGTTGCTTTTGATTGTAGCTCCTTCGCGCGTGAACGTCACGTTTTTTCCGGCATCCGTGATCTTCGCGACCGAGACGAGATTGTTACGCAGGTCGGATACGTGCAGTGCGTTTTCCAGACGTGTGAGCCGAGTGGTGTCTCCGTCAGATGCCGCGATTTTTAAGGTTCCTTTCGCTTTTACGTCGGTGGAGCCATGATATTGCCAGATTAATCTTTAAATTTTCAGCACTTGCGATTTGTTCGAATACGTCTTTGTCATGGCATAGGTGTGATATGCATCCACTATCGAGACACCACGTATCGTTTTTCTGAACGTTCCCTGGAAAGCAAGAATCTGGGTCTGTGTGGGAGGTTAGGAAGGAAATGTCTTTGCCGATGGCGGCTTTTTCTTTGTTTTCGGGATGTTTCGCGTTTCGTTTGGCCCTCTCCGGACAATTTATGGCCTTGTGACTGATTTGGCGAGATCTATGGCATTTGTATTTGAATGGTCCGCCGGTGCGTTGATCATCCGATTTATCGACGGGCTTGTTCGGCGCTTTGTTCGTAGTCTTTTTCCAATTCGGCGTTCCTTTTCTCGCGAACATTGCTTGGTCTTCGGCTTGGCTGCGTTGTCTTCTCGTCGCGCTTTCGTCGAGGATTTTAATTTTCAAATGTTCCGGCGAAAGTAACTCGTCTCTCGACTCGATGGCGCATCTAAAATTCTCGTAGCTCTCCGGCACACTGTGTAAAAGCATGATCGATTGTAATTCAATGCTGACTTGTACGGATAATTCGGACATTTTGTCGACCATATCGGAGAATTCGTCGACGTGTCGTTGTACATCTCCGCCTTCGTTGAGTCGATGATTCATTAGCCGTTAACACAAAGATGCCTTTTTCGCCGGTCCTTTCGATTCGAAAACTGCTTCCAGTTTCAACCAAATTTCTCGGGCTGTTTTGCAGTACCTAATTTGCCTGAGTTCTGCGTCGCCAACAGCGAGATGCAAATCGGCTTTCGCCTTTTCATCCTCGTCTTTCCACGCTTGCAAATTTTCGGCTGCTTCCGGTTTCGGCTTTTCACCGCTTGCTTGAGCCCACGTTTTGTTTTTTGTCATGAGTGCCCGCATTCTTAGTCTCCAGGTATCATAATTTTCTCTGGTTAGCATTTGTATGCGCATTATGATCGTAGCTTGACCGTCCATTTTGTTTGCAGTGAGGTGTATTTTCCACGCCGTCTTCCCGTCTTTTCGATTTCCGAATATCCAGACGATGTTCTGCTCCTGGGCCCATAACCAGTTGTAGCAGGATATGAAATGAACGGGCGACTCCTCGTACGAAAGATATTATTTATTCAACGAAGCACCAGTGAACTTGGTTTTTACAAATATGTATTAGTCTGACGCGGCAATATGAAAAAGACGCATGTAGCAAAAAGCGCACTCGGCCTGGTGTAACTGTCAGAAGTAGAGTGAGCGCATTAAGGCGTGAATTCATTTGCCCTTTACTCGTAACGCCCGGTCCGGCGCTACAATCGCATAGAGCACGCAGCTTAGGGCGGATCCACAACAGTTTCAAATTTGTGGCGGAATTCAGTCTAATCGAGTCTTATTTTAAAATTGTGACGAAATTTATTCGGACCAAAGCTGATTTGAAAATTGTGACTGATTTTAGTCTGGCCAAATCTAGTTTCAAATCTGTGATCAAAATGAATTGGATCGAATCTGGTTAAAAATGTTGACGAAATTTAATCTGATTATGTCCAGCTTTAGATCGAATATATTACGCAACTGTTTTAGCAAATTAGATATTTAAAAAAGAATAATTAAACATTTTGTTTGTATACAGTGTTCTGGGAACCAACGTTTTGAAAAATTCGCATGGTTTTATTTGTTTAATGTAGTTCTTGGGGTACATCGCCCATATTCTCCCAAAAGAATTTGTGTACATCTCAGAATTTTACACCAACTTTTAGGTAAAAGGAACCACTAGATGAATGTCACATGTACTCATCTTAAGTCGATGAAGAAAAGGACCTCCTGTGGATATACAAAGTCTCGACATTTTCAATGAAAACTGGCGTTATTTTGTCAAAGTTATATTTATTCCTCAACATTGTCTTTGAGGGCGATACACTTGGTACAGCCATTTTCCAACATTTCGATGCCCTTTCTGTAGTACGAAACGTTCACGCCTGCTAAATACACCTCGGTTTTCGCGATGACTTCCTCATTCGATCCGAATATCTTTCCCCGGAGCCACCGCTTGAGGTGATAATAATCGCTGGGGCCTAAAACTAGAGAATATGGTAGGTGAGCAACCATTTCAAATCATAATTGGTCCAATTTGGCCATCGCTTTCAAGGACATGTGTGTCGGTGCGTTATCGTGATTCTACAAAACTTTTTTCTCCGCCATATGGGGTCGTTTTTTTCTTTATTTCGTCGTTCACTTTGTTCAATAACGCTGCATAATACTCTCCTACATCTGTTCTTCCCTTTTGCAGGTAATCGAAAAAAATTAACCCATGCGCATCTCAAAAAAATGGAGGCCATAACCTTTCCGGTCCAGCGTTGTTCTTTTAATCACTTTTTTCGCCTTTCGTGAATTTCCGGCGGCTTTGCAGACTGGCTATTGGACTCAGGCATATGGTAATGAATCCACGTTTCATCCATCGTCACAAAACGTCGAAAAAAGTCCGCTCGATTACGCTGCAACAACGCCAAACCGGTCGTTGAATCATCAACGCGCTGCTATTTTTGGTTGAAGGTCAGCAAACGCGGCACCGATGGCGCCGATATATTTTTCATCTCCAAAACATCGTGCAAAATGTATCCCACACGTTTTTTGAGATGCCAACGGCCTCAACTAACTCGCGCAACTTCACTTTACGACCACTCAAAACGATTCGATGCACTTGCTTTACGATTTCCGTATTCGTAGCCTCTTTTCGCCTTCCGGAGCGAGGTGCTTCGTCGGTGCTTGTACGATCCATTTTTAATTTACTAAACCACTGATAAACTGTTGTTCTCGAAAGAGCAGATGTGGGACTGTGGGGTTTTTTCGCTAGAGGCGTCTGCACGGACGCAGGTTGAGCGAAAACACCACGGATTTATTGAGAGCACTAATTGATCCGCCGGAGAACACAGAAAAGTTAATCCACCGATGTACACTGGGAAGCGGTGAGAATAAATGAAACACACAATCTTGTCGGAAACAGCTTTTTGTTTTTTATTTTATGTTCTTCTCTATTTATTCGCCGAACACTTATATGCGCCGAGTTTCGAATTAAGAATAGTTCCACTTGTAAAATGACTTCTTAATCAATTACACGGTTATAAATGTTAAATATATAAACGTCACACAAACTGTCCGTTGAATTATAATGGTTGCCGGAGCCGATTATTCTACTTGTTCACCGTTCATTGTTCCCGGACAATGGTCCTTAACAATATTCACACCTGACACAAGGACTACTCTCGTGAGCGACCAACGCGACTGGCGATTCTCGACTTCTGGCACGCGTGTAATCCCGACAGGAGATAAATTCGGGATCTTCTGCTCCGTTCGGTGGCTAAAATCTGACTCAAACCTACAATCCATATCTGCCAGATTCAACGATGTGGATTACATTGATGTGGGAGGATTCTATATGTGTCCATGTGGGACAAGTACAATGCCCTGCGATGATGACGATGATCGGTGGACACCTGATTGCACAAACACACCGATGTAGGCAATATCTAATCTAGCCGTATGGCTCCAGTGCACGAAGAGGACAATTATTTCTTGACATAAGTCAGCAGAAACCTCGTCGACGGCGGCAAAGGGTCAGGCTGGATGGCTATATGTTTAGATTAATATGCGGGTAAGTAAAACGCACCGGCGCAAGACTAATGACCTTGCCCGGAAAAAACAAATCATGGAAAATTTAACAAGCCCCAGGACTTGCTGAATAAGGCCAAGACCGGTTCCCGGTTGTAGTGCCGATGATGATGATGATGATGATGAAGTAAAACGCACACAGTGGGATACTGTATGTTTAATTTAGGTTTTCAGGCGGGTTATCATATGGGCATGGGTAAGGTTACCTAAATAATGATCTTTTCCATGCTCAAATTCCAGGATCGCTTGATAACCGATGAAAAGGAATTGTCGCAAGTGTTGCGCAAGAATACCGGCTACAGCTATGTCAACAATTACGCAGGCCAGCGTGTATTTATCTTTTATAATTGCTGACAAGCTGTGCCGATTGTCTGGCACGGTCGATGTATGAATGAAATAATTTGTTTGGTGCGCATGCTTGATAAGATTTAACTTTCAGGTGAAAGAGAATGAAGGGTAGCTTACGCTGCCCCAAAATTGCAGCTAGGTATGGTGGGTTTGGAAAGTGGTTAATTTAAGAGGATGGGTGGTTCTTTGGGAATGTATTAAAGAACCGCCACAGGACAACAATGTTTGTTCAGTAGCTTTTCCCATGAAAAAACATTCTTTGATTAAGGTGCGAGATTCCTGTTTTTTCCCATTTTTTTTTACGAAGGCGAAAGTAGCGCCACTCAAACGAGTGTAGCTTGTATACGAATCGATGAAATATAACGAAACTTCATACATAAACTAATGACAGATGAGCCTGTCGAAATAAGTCATGTTAATTTTCTAGTGGCCCCACCTATTGAAAATCCCGCGACGTTTTAGCCCATGTAGTAAGGAAAATAGGTTTTGTATTGTTTCATCAAAACCTGCGAACCCAGATTTGGTGCTATCACTCCATATTTTTTCTGATCCCTTTCATCCATTATCCTTTTACTATCTGCCTTTTACCATAATATCATAATGGTATCTGTTGCGAATTCACAATTAAATTCAAGTTGTGGCATCACCTTAAACAATGTCAGCAATCAGCTGACATTTTGGCATTAATTCTTTTGGTTGTCAAATGACAACCACTTTTTCCGGTTTGTTTACTTCTTCCTTGGCTTTTCAAGAGACACAGGTCGCAATAAGTTTGATTCGATACAAAATCCAAATAATTCCAAATAATCAGTGAAATAAAGCAATATAAAGTAAAATAAACAACCCGTTTTATTGTTGCAGTCTGGAGGAGGATTGTTTCTGGGATTGCTGCACAATCGACCTAAGTATTTTTTTTTCCCTTTCACAGCATTACTTTAAAATTGTTTCAGAGCGAAATCAATCAACATCACCCAACGTCAGGAGACACCATCGTGTTCCTGCCGCCACTATCCAGCCCACACAAAATTAACAACTTTCTGTGTGTGGAAGGTGTGTTCCACGCTTGTTGGACACAGTATCAATAACCTCTTTTTCGATTATATGTAGAAAGAAAAATGGAGAGGGACCTATCGAATTAACCGGTAAGCGTAGCTGGGTTAAGCATTTTGGTCGATTCGTGTACCTCAAATGAGTTGCATTAGTATTATTATACGAAAAATTGCTGCAGCCTTCGCAAGTTAAGTCGCACAATATTATCTACCCACCTCAAATTGTATACCACGTGTTATTATGGTGATCATATTTACAGGCCGCGATCCACAATCTTCTAAAGATAAAATATATCAATTGACAGTGTTGGTGATTTTAGTAGTCATTCATAAATTGTCTATGCGACCTTCGCAAATTCAAGTTTCAAATCAATAAATAATTACCCAATCACAAATAATACAAGTCGCCATGTAACAGCTCCCACTGTTTACTCAGAGTAATCTACCTGCTCATTCCCGCAAGGACATTATTTCACATCGTTCAAATCACTTCTAGATACAACAAAGTAAAACTGATCCACTTTTGTGCTTGAGACAACTTAAGTGTGTCAAGACAAAAAAAAGCTTCAATAAAAAGTCAGGTCCTTTGTTGGTCAATAGACGTTCAAGTGCCCTTCAAGATACAGCGTTCTGGTGCCAAAGGACACAAAATACCTTTTTTGTAGATTCCCATTCGTCACGACCAATATAGCGTCAGTGCCGACAAATTAATCCCCTTACAATATATCCTGATCAGCTGTTTACGCAACATTGAAAGAGCAAGTCGTCCTGTACCTTGCCCATTGTTCAGGCGAAGCAGACACCAATCAGATTAAGGTAGAAATAACTTTATCGAAAGGAACAAGTTCAACAAACACATGAAAAATCAGTCGAAAGGATCCTTATTCCCAAATCCATTTTTCGGAGCTTTATTTAATCGTCAGTAAAATGCTCAGGACTGTGAAATGGACTTAATAACTCAAGTGAGATAAATATTCCAATTGACTAAGCCGCAAGAATGCTAAAGGCTCCCTGTTGTGCCGGTGGCCTGAACACGTCAAGGCAACAAGTGTAAACCGAGGTAAGAGCAGCAGCCTTATAAATCTAATTTAAAATTTCGAACTTGGAGTGGATATTGTTGGCCTTAAGTGTTTGAAATAACTTGAGCAAAGGTGTAGCCCCAAGTCTCTAAGGACATTATGTTTAATAGCCGAAAAAAGGATTTTTGGGGTATCTAAGAATGAATTTAAAACGGCCTGAAGAAGACTACTTCTATCTTGTTTATCTTTATTAGTATAGATCCTATTAATTGTCTGGGGCACCCGGAGGGTAAACGACCTGATTAGGTTTTCTGTAATTGATTTATATCGCTGCTAGATGTTGTAATGGATGTTGGAAGGCTTTTCGATACCATCTAAAAAATATGTGATGTATCCTTTCTTATGGTGTGGGTGTCATAAGGTCCTTGCACTAAATGTGCTTTAAATGGAAAGCATCAAGGTGACTGGCATTTTTCAATAAATGGTCAATGGCATCGGCGTGATCAAAAATTTAAGGGAGTGAATGAATCGAGTGCGTAAATTATAGAATTATGCTTTAAGGGTACAAAACGGTCCATTGAACTTATGTACAACCGAGTGAGTGTCTCAACCCCTCTACTAACGGGTCTAATAAAATATAAATCACTCGTCGAGGAAGCACACAGCATTTTGAAACATTAAACAAGCAAACAACGAATGAAATAGATGGCGCCAAGTCTGGAGAGTAGATCGGGTGCGGAAGGATGTTCAATCCAAGCGATTTCAAGGTGTCTTTAACTAGTTATGCTGTGTGGTGCGTACTTTTCACTGGCGTCAACTCTTAGTTAAACTTATGCATACACTTGGTAGGTGAAGAAAGGAAAACGTCTCTAATAGGAGGTAGCAAATTAAAATGAGAGGAATAAAATATAAAAGGATAACTGAATTTATAAGAAAAAATAAAATGATTAACATCTCGCTGAAATAAATAGATTCAGGGGGTTACATTACGGATGGCGTTAATCATATTACATGCCGGCTAAATTTGGAAAATCATTAGCAGTTAATCAAATAACAATATCGAAACGTTTGAAAGTATGAGGAATTATTCAAAAGCCAAGTAAATTGGATGCTATAAGAGTTGAATCCAGCGATAACTTATTCAAAGTTCTAATAACCACACAATAAAAGAGGACATTAAAGTGAAATTACCATTGTAGGTTTTTCAAAAAAATGGAAAAACAATTTGTTTCTTGTGCCAAAGATGTTTCAGGAACATATAAATTATATGCCAAAAGATTATGGACGGCAACAGTGTCTAGTTTAGTTTAATGGGGCTACTACCCCATTTATTAGCTTGATTCAACCAATATAAGTACTAATAAGCTAAAGTATATATAAAATGTCCAGTGCAACACTTCTCAGATATCTCCCGAGTGCCTTTATAATCGCTCCATCTGCTATACATGCGTTTTGGGATATGGGGGCCAGTGAGTAGGCTATTACAAGTAGGTGAGTGAGTAGGGCGTTAGAATATACTCACAGCTGGATGGATTATCGAAAGAAGCGACTAAAGCCCGGGTGGTAGGTGGGGCACCGACGGCCTGTCGCCGGTGAAGTACCACACCATCTACCTATACGCCCCGTGAATTAGTCGAGAGAAACCCCTGGCCACCTTTCCGACCTGTGGTGGTTCTCTATACTACATGGGGAACCAACCCACAATTTCAACCTAATTTCGACCGCCTCCAGCGCGTCACATTATCCCCTATCCCACCGTCCAGCTATTTTACCTGCAAAAGAAAGCATAGATGAATTCATTATTCTATGCAGGTAATGCATAATTGAATTCAGCTACCTTTTTTGTCATACGGGAACTCCATATCATTAACCCTATAAGATTTCTACCGGAAATCTCAACGTCATATTGGTTAGCAACAATTAGATCTAACCAAACGACGCTGTTGCATCATAGCAAAGCCGCTGGGGTTATTTCAGCGTCTTTGAGTCTGGTTCTCACGCTGATTATTTCCCAAGCATCAGCGGCATCCTGTTGACTTTCCCCAGGCACTCTATTCGCCGGGGATCAATGATCTCTTTTTACAGGTGAATAGCAAAATACCATTTTCCTCTGCTTCTCATTTTTACCTTCCCACAGTTCAATGCACTCTGAGATCACACCTTCACCGAATTAGGTCAGTGGGCTATCCTCAGAGTTGCATTGGTACATGCACACAAAAACCAAATCCACCCCGGGATCATTGCACACTGTATTCCGGTTCTCTCATTCTCTCTTGTCCGTCGACTATCGAATTAACCGAAGCGTTTATCCACCTCGATGGGCGGGGAAAATGAGAGAGCACATATGTAAAGATGATCTCGATTGGTTGCTTGTGGTGTAAATGCAAAATTCAAATTTCATCCCTAATTGGGATCAGTCGCTATCCAATCTCCACCGGTGTCGGACACGCCGCACCGAAGTCATTACCCAACCACAACCGCAGTCGGTCACGCTGCCGGTTAAGTAATTTTCCATTCCTCAAGCGACACACACGTATTTGCAGTCGATTTTCAATCCTCAGAGTGTGCGCACGAATCAAGTCGAAATAGAACGATAAATATCAGTGTTGCTTCACCACGTTTAAACAAATTATAATAAACAATTTTGAGTAAGAAAAAAATAGAATAAGTGAAATATAAAAAAAAAGGAAATAAAGAAAACTTTAAACGGCAAGAAAAAACCTCCAGTGTGTTTTTATTTCTTCATTCTCGTCTGCGTCGAAACATCGTTGGGGATTTAAGGAATCCGTGTCGTGCCAGACACACCAACATATACCCCCCCAGACCGTTTTGAGAAAAGGTTGGTTGATACCACTCCATCGCGCTTTACATTCCGCGATATCGTCGGGAGAAATCGTCGGCTAAGTTTCGGATATATGACTGAGTCGAGTATTTATACCGTGAAAATTGTTGAGCCATTGGGAAACTCAGATCACTGTTCGGTATCTGCCCCTAGCCACTTGCATTTCAAGCGAATAACGACCTAAGCAGCGTCACCATCTATGAAGGTATGAGACTACTAACTAGGACGCTTTCCGAGATTTCTTCACATCTTTCCGTGGTCGGAGGTGCGCTTTGGAGACTCCGATGTTTGTTATATAATTAACATCAGTTAATTATCACCCCCCCCCCCCCCCCCACCCCCCCTAAATTACAATTAAAATTCTTGACAATCCGTATCCGTTCCCTATAACAAAGCATCATATTAAAAACGCCATAGCACATATCCACCAAGCAATACACACATTTTAAAATAAAATACCATCCCTAGAAATACAAGATCCCTATCCCAATAGATAATATTTGGTTTGCCGCAAGGTTCCAAATATTATACACTAAATACAACACTTCCCCCAAAAAAGTTTCCTTGGTAAAATGTACCGTTGTAGAATAACCATCCGTATGGAATAAAGATAGTAGAAACTACTTATGACCGTGGGATAGGGACGCACTTAACGGTGCATTGAACAAGGAAACGAAGAAAGGGATATGAATTGGCGGACACAAGGATTCAAGGGCTGATTCCACGTGGAGCGAGCGCGACAAACCCTGAGCGTCAGTGGTGAGTGCCCACGGAGAGAGAGTTGGCTTTTGATCCTTTAGTTGAGTTGAAAATTAGTCGTCGACGTGTACGGTTCGGTCGCCCGTAGAGAGGTTTTAAAAATAAAGAAAAAAGAAAAGAAGTAGAAAAAGAAATAAGAGTTGAAAAGTGAGTATGAAGCGCGGCGGTTGACTGTTGAAACGAAATAAGTTTGAACTAAAATAAAATAAAAGAAAAAAAAACTTCAAGTAGTATTCCGGTGTGAAAACAATAATAACAGTTTTAATTTATACAAAGAACAAAAATTAATAGAAATGGTTTTGGAATATACAAATAAAAAATTATTAACAGAAATTGTGTTGTAACATCATTCATTTTGACAACGACTGAACGGGAATTGGATTGGGGTAAGCAACCGTAAATATAATTATAATTTATCATATAAAAACAATTATAAGTATATATATATACAGTCTTGTAATATATATATATATATATATATATATATATATATATATATATATATATATATATAACATGTTAACGCTTGTGCGAAGTTGGTTACGGCGATTTTTCTCCTCGGGATAGAGATTTACATTCCGCATTCCATTAAATTAAATTCATCTGATAAACCTTGGTTTGATAAAAAATGTGAGCAGATTACAGAGGCAAAAAATAGAGCTTTAAAACGGTGGCGCTCCAATCCCACCGATGTAAACAGAACGAATTCTGTTAGAATCAGAAACGCGTGGAACCACGCGAGTGATATTGCGAATAAGGCATACAACGACAGAGTGACCAATAAACTCCTTAAGTGCCCAACTGGTTCGCATCCCTTCTGGGCAATGGTAAGGGCTGTCAGCAATAACTTCGTTTCCTCCTTTTTTCTCCCGTTGGTTACGGATAGCGGGACGCTCACGACAAATTCAAAACATGTAGCTAATGTGTTCGCGAATTTAAACCTCGATCCTGGTCTTTTGGAAGCACGTGCGATCGCACCGGTACGGACTTCGATGTGGGATATTAGATTTCGCCCGTGTACTATTGAACACATTCTACGTAGACTGGACCGTAAAAAGGCAACCAACCCGGACCGAATACCAGAATTAGTCCTTAAGAACTGTGCTCCAGCACAATCACCGGTTATTGGCAGGCTCTTCCCTGAATCCTATGGACAGAGGACATTTCCTACCTACTAGAAAGTAGCTCGAGTTCAACCAATCCCAAAGAAGGGGAACAAATTACCGGCCGATAGCATTATTCTCTACGTTATCTGAGGTGATAGAAGAGGTGATCAATGCCGAGTTAATTAAGTATTTGGAGTGCAACGGACTTCTGAATGATCGTCAACACGCATTCCGTGGCAGGCGGTCCACGGAAGACCTTTCGACTATTATAACCGATATATGGACATCTGCGATTGAGGGGCATAGTGAGTCAAGGGCGGTCGCATCGAATATCTCCACGGCTTTTAGCCGAGTCTGCCATGCGGCATTGCTGAGCAGGCTTCATTCATATGGATTTATAGCGTTTGAAATAATAGTGAAGAAGATCGTGCGATTCGAACTGACGCTATGACAGCTCGAATCACGAAAAAAATTTTACCTAAACGTTACACACCAGGCTACTGACCGTGTTTTGAATTTGATTTCCAAACTCGACTATATTCCACTGTTGTGAATTATTTTTATTATTTATCGCTTGGTATACGGTTCTGATGTATTTTTCTTATTCGATTTTTTTCGTTCTTGTTCTTCACTATTTTTGCCTGTGAATTGTGTGTATCTGTTGTTAGAGTTGCCACACCACCCCCTTCCCAGAAACTTCGTTACGATCAGATTCGGTGCGAGCGACGACCGAGCGAACGAGAGAATGTCGGAGCAAGCCAAGCGAGTGTGTCTTGGTGCTCTATGCAGAAGTCATGATTGCGTGTGTGAAGTTCTGTTTACTACGGGGAGTGTGTGTGCTGCGTCGTGTACAGATCACGTCGTAGTCACCAATTATTGCGTTTGAAATAATAGTGAAGAAGATCGTGTGATTCGAACTGACGCTATGACAGCTCGAACCACGAAAAAAATTTTACCTAAGCGTTACACACCAGGCTACTGACCGTGTTTTGAATTTGATTTCCAAACTCTACTATATTCCACTGGTATGAATTATTTTTATTATTTATCGCTTGGTATACGGTTCTGATGTATTTTTCTTATTCGATTTTTTTCGTTCGTGTTCTACACTATTTTTGCCTGTGAATTGGGTGTATCTGTTGTTAGAGTTGCCACAGATTCACCATCTTTGCGGCTGGACGAAGAGCTTCCCCGAAAATTGATCGATCCGGGTTATTGTGGACGGCGAGTCTTTGGATCTATATCCTGTTAATTCCAATCTTGTTTTTGCTTCACAGGAATGATTTGTTGGAGTCAACGGATAACAGAATGTTCAGATTTGCGGATGATACGCTTGTTCCCTTTTTTTCGAGTGATCGACCTGTAGTGATCCTAAATCACTACTCTCACCCAATCCCCCATTATTGCATAAAACACCAACCATTTATCCATAATCCCAATCATGTTCCCCTAGGTGAATCATATGGGCCACCAATTAAACCAAAACTCCATTTGTCACATATTGATTTAATTCCCATTAACCCTAACATCATGAACTGCCTAGTTCCAAATCCATTTCATGATATTACCTTTCGAGAATTTGTTCAAACAAATTGTCTTAACCTTCCTGGAACCCCATTCCAATTGAAGCACACACAAAATCTTGCTTGTGCTTCTTGGAATTTTTATGTACAATTTTTAACAAATCGATGCAGAGTATAAAAGGTCGACGCATTTTGGATTCGAGATCCCCACACACACACACCGACCAAAGCGCAGATTATAAGACGCCAAAGATGTTATCTGCGTTTACTACCGCAGTCAAGACCCACCGGTCTTATACGATTTCTTTCCCACCATCCCCCCATCCAAGTAGTTAGAGAACACTTGAACTAACCCTGTCCACACTATCCTTAGAAGCCTCCTTCCTCCTTTCTTTTCAGATATCTTGAGACCAAGCCCAACATCCTCATGGATGTGGGTGATTCTGGTTATCGCAAGATGGCCAGAAGCCAGAAGCAAGATGAAGGACACATTTGTCCTTGTCTCCCGAAAGTCGGCCTCCCGCCACCCCATTTTTTTGGATTCGAGATCAGTCGAAATTCGGAGGCCGAGACTATAGGCCACAATTTATAAATGAAATAAATAACGAAAGCAGAAGAAAAAGGAAAAACGTCTTTCTTTAAATAGCGCTAGTAGTCCCGTGTGGTTTCGTACGCCTGCCCCCCTCTTTTGGGGAAAGCTATAGGACAGCCTGGCCATTAAGGACCCATAGGACTCGCTAGACCAGGGTAAGCAAAACCATCTCAAAAATAAAACCTCCACAACTCGCACAGTCGGTAGGATCAGGGAAGCCCAAGTGAAACACTTGTAAGTGCTGTTGATCACTACAATAACGTACTTCCAATCGTACTGGGCAAGACATCCTTACCCTTCGTCGGGAGTTGAGTCTAGGTTCGGAAGTACGATATGGTAATGAAATAATAAAAAAACAAGAACTTAACAATAACCTACAATAATCCGGTAGGATCAAGGGGGCCTAAGCGCATGGAAAGCCTTGATCTCTACAATAACAATACTTGAACGTACTGGGCAAGACATCCTTACCCTGCGTCCGGAGCTGAGTCTAGCTTCGGAGGTACAATGTGATAATTGAATACGTCTATTCAGATTAACCCTGCAAACTAGACACAACTACACGAAAAATGAGCAATAACAAAAGCGTCCCTGGGGCTGAAACACCAGGAACGGTGTAATAAAAATAAAAAATAAAAAGAATAATAAAATAAAAAAAGGGGGGACATACAACAATAATAAAAGCGTGGCTGGGGCTAAACACCGGCAAGGGTACAAAAAAAAGAAGAGTTAATTAAAAAATAAAAAAGAAGGGGAGGAGAACACGATAAAAAAGAGAAACTAAACTTAGAAGGACGAATCAGCGGCGGCAGAAAAATAAAGACCACCCTAGGAGCGGACGAGAGGAACGGGAAAAGTTGGAAAAGGCGACCTAAGCAAAAGGATCAATCAGCGGAGGAAAAAAATACCCGTAAGACCTGGCGAATTCCAAAAAAAAGGACGCCGGAGGCAAAAGGTCAAACTTTAATCTGTAGGGCGGGAAGCTTACCAGGCAAAACAAAGACCTCAGAAGCAAAACACAGCAGCTACGTAAACAGCAGCAGTACCAATGGACAGCATCAGCCTCGTCAACAACATAAGTTAACTTACTACTTTTTTTTCCTTTTTTTTACAAATAATTATTAATTATAATATAAAAACCAAATCAGTCTCAAAAACTCTGTCCACATTGTACACCTCCTAGGGAAGAATTTCTACTCATAATCATTAGACAGATCGACTCTTGGACTCGGGATCTGGATAAGGTCCTGCAGTGGAGAAAGGCCAATCTCGTCGGCTTCAATGCAACGAAGACACAATTTACAACATTCACAAAAAATGGATCATCGGTTCCAGAGCTGATGATAAATGTACAGGCCCTCGAATCTGGGGAAAGCATGAAATTGGTCGGCGTCACAATCTGTGAGAATGTATCGTGGCATAAACACGTGTCGAACATCGCCAGGCCCACGTCTGGAACACTAAGTTATCGTCTTAGAGGCAAGAAATATTTTACTCCGGCTCAACTTTTTATCGTGTATAAATCCCAAATTAGTCCCGCTCTCGAATATAGCTTTCGTGTTTGAAGCTCTGCTCCTAAACATACCCTCAACCTACTTGAGAGTATACAGAGACGAGCGATCCGCCTGATCGGCGTTGCGGCGTTGACGTCGGGACCACAATCGCTATGTTTGGAGCTTTGTTCCTAAGCATACCCTCGACCGGCTTGAGTGCATACAAAGACGAGCGATCCGCTTGATCGGGGAATCGGCGCTGACATCGGGACTACAGTCGCTATCACATCAAAGGCGTGTAGCTGCCCTCTGCCTGTCTTACAGATATTATCACGAGTACTGTTCTTCGGAGATTGGTGGTATTTTTCCACGCAATTCCATTTATATGCGCTCCACGAGAAAATCCGACTGATCGCACAAATTTGTGGTTCAACTTCCGACGACGCGAACATCTCTGCGGCAGAACTGGTTTCGTTACAGAGCTGGAAAGCTGTGGCCTTCCCTCCCTAGGCGAGTTTTTCCGAAGCATTACAATCTGCAACTGTTCAAGAAGAGCTGGAACAGTTATTTGGTGGTATCTCGGGGTGCCGACTCGACACTATAGAGTCGCCTACCCTGAGAGAAATATAAAATAAATTAAAAAAAAAGCTCGTATAAGACTCCTCTTTTATTGCAAAAGCTGCACGTCATGCGTGTAACTAACGAGTGCGACGTACGAGTGCCTTAGACCTGAGTTGGTTTGTTATGGTGGAACCGTATGGTTTGGTCTGGTATAAAGTAGTCACAAGCTGGGGATGCCTTAGAGATGTTCCCAGTGCAGACTGAAGCCGACCTGTAAAAGTTTGGGTATTATCAACCGAGCTATCAAAAATATCCCCAATTGTTTGACTCTCTTCATTCGCAAACAGATTTTGCCTGTGAAGCGGTTCCTGTGAGTACTGGTTGTGACTTGCGGAAGTCACTCTGGTGTCCAAGGTCCTTCCACAGAGTTGATGCGAAGTACCTACAGAAGTATCCACGGGAACGGGGCACCTATAATGCGCTTCATGTAAATAATGTGGTTGACCTAGCTGTGTGTGTGTAGGGCCGATTGCCTTACCATAAATTTGATTTGACTTGTAGTCTTGCGGGGTCTTCGACGGAGTTGAATTGTGGCTAGGGCTGAAAACTGTGAAGGCTTTCATAGGTGTATTGTAGTCTTCAACCCCAGCTGAGCTTCCACATATAAAAGATCGCGTTGGTGCAACATTTCTTTTTGGTTCCTTTTCAAATAGAGGAGCCGTGAAGAATACCGAAAGAAATTTGAATAAGCAAACCATCAGAGCCGTATACCATAGCGATAACATAACAATTCCGCATCAGTGGACTGTACTTGAGTTTAAAAATCGAATTCGTACTCGCGGCAGTTGCCTGATGTGTTGAGCATTGGTACAATTTTTAGTGATTGTAATCGTCATAGCGTTAGCTCGAATCACACGTTCTTCACTATCGTCGCAAACGCTATAGGCCCATTCCCCTAAGCCAGCAAATGGTGTCGGGAGTGGTCCTCTCTAACACCACCCATTACCATGGACTCCGCCATTCGTTCGATCTGGATGGCGAAGGTGGAACTGGCCAGAAACATAACTCGATTCAAATATTCACTGATCGATTTGGAATTTAAACAATCTATTCAAATAATAGGGGGATGGGAGCGAACACACAGGGCAAAGTCACCGATTGCTTTCAACCCGGCGAAGGCCAGGACGTTCCTTGTCCCTGTTCAATCCATGCTGTCTCCACGTGACACCCCTGGATAGTTACTTTGGCACTCGCCAAGTAGTGAACCAATGCATGCAGCGACATCCTGAGAAAGGTTGGCGCAAGGCTAATAACTTTGCCAAATTTATTATGGCAAATTTAACAAGCGTCGGATATGGACCGGATATACGAGGACAACCACGGAAACGAAAATGGCTAAACGATTTAAGAATTTTCTCATGGAACGTCCGCTCATTATACAGAGCTCGAGTTGCACAGCAGCTAGCCGATGCCCTGTCCGAATATAAGGCTGACGCAACAGCATTACAAGAAATAAGATGGACGGTGTGTGGTGTTATTCAAAGAAACGAGTATGACATTTATTACAGCTGTCATGCAAAACACCATGTGCTCGGGGTAGGCTTTCTAGTCAGCCAAAAACTGAAACCTGCCATCATCTGCTTTAATGCAATAAACGAAAGGCTATGCACTCTTCGCGTGCGAGGCAAGTTCAAGAACATAAGCTTCATAAACGGCGAAAAGGAAAAATACTACGAGAACGTCGAATGAGCCCTCAATACCTGCCCAAGATATGATGTGAAAATCGTTCTTGGTGATTTGAATGCGAAAATAGGTCGGGAGCCGGTTTTCAAAAGCATCGAAAAACTTGGCCGTTGGAAGTACCAGGTTTCCGTGTAAAGCCACCTGGGTATCACCTGATGGAGCCACTCGCAAGTAAATTGATCACGTGTTGATAGATCGCCGCCACTCCTCGAGCCTGATGACGGTACGAACTTACCGAGGTGCCAACGTCGACTCGGATCACTATCTTGTTGGTACAGTTTTCCGAGCGCTGATTGCCTTACGGAGACGTATTGCATCCGCGGATCAGGTTCGAAACAACACGGCTGCTCTACGCAATGAGAATACCAGTAACAGATTTGGTCATGCGTTAAGACTCGCCTTCTAAGAGCTCCACGGAGGGAGGGTAATTCCTGCGGCCAGAATGCCGGGCGTAGAAGAAAAATGGACACGCCTTAAGAATACTGTCATTAGTACTGCCAACTGCACCTTAGACAGTAGTCGCAGAGATCGGAACGACTGGTTTGATGGTGAGTGCAAACTAGCGACTGAACGTAAGAATGCTGCATACCGGGCAATGCAGCAGTCTCATAGGACGCGGGTACGCGAGGAGAAATACAAAGAGCTCAGAAGATCTGAAAAAAGACCACCGACAAAAGAAAAGTGCCTAGAAAAAAAACCTTGTCTGTGAAATAGAGAAAAGTAGAGAGCGACGTCCGCGCCAGGCGCGGAAATTCTATCAAATAATCCGCAGTATGACGCGGTACATACCACGCTGCACTTACTGCAACGATAAAGAGGGTAATCTGATCATCGATCGTGAAGGCATTCCGGGGCGATGGGAAGAGCACTTCAATGAATTGCTTAATGGTCAGCTCACAGAAGTATTGGAGGCTCCACCAATGCAAGATCAAGACCAAATGCTGCCGTCACCAAGCATTGAGGAAACATTAAAAGCCATAAGAAAGCTCAAATCAAATAAAGCCCCCGGAGCTGATGGCATACCAGCTGAGCTGATCAAACAAGGAGGGACAGCGGTACATCACGCAGTTCATGAGATCGTGGTGCACGTATGGGAGCAAGAGGAGATGGCGGACGATTGGCGTCTCGGAATAATTTGTCCCATACATAAGAACACAGTGTGCACCAACTATAACATTGCCGAGTACCGTCTATAAGATATTTTCCTCTATCCTACAAGACTGGATACTCCGTGCGCTATAGTCATCATCGGTCAATATCAGTGTGGTTTCATCCCAGGCAAATCAGCGATTGATCAGATATTCACTTTTAGGCGGGTGATGGAAAAATGTCTGGAATTTAAGATTCCATTATATCATCTATTCATAGACTTTACGCCGCCTACGACAGCATAGCCAGGGTAGAACTATATAATGCCATGAGAGAGTTCAGCATTCCAAGCAAATTGATACGACTTTGTAGGTTGACCATGACCAACGTAACTAGTCAAGTAAAAATAGCGGGATTGCTGTCCAAACCAATAAACATCTTTAATGGACTCCGACAAGGAGACGGTCTGGCCTGCCTCCTCTTTAACCCGGCGTTGGATAAAGCAATCGATGACTCTGGAATCACAACTAGAGGGACTATTGTGACCAAGTCCAACCAGATACTTTCCTGCCCGGATGACATCGACATCATCGGTAGATCCGACTCGGCTGTACAGAACTTCTTCACCCAGATCGAACAGACGGCACAAAAACTGGGACTGCACATTAATGGGGGGAAAACTAAGTACATGGTGGCCACTTCTGTGAAGAGAAGACCTAACGTTAGTCAAATTATCAGGGTAGCGGACCATGACTTTGAGTACTGCAATCCTTTAACTACCTTGTGTCAATAGTATCAGCCAATAACAATATGGAAGAAGAAATACGCGAACGGCTGATCAAATCCAACAAAGCCTACTATGGTCTATCAAGGCTCTTGAAATCCCGAAATTTATCCAGAACATCCAAGCTACTACTGTACAAAACCAAGGTCTTACCAGTACTCATGTATGGATCCGAGACCTGGGTGCCCAATAAAAGGCACTCTAAAGTCTTAGTTGCGTTCGAGAGGAAGGTCTTAAGGAGAATTGTTGGCCCCATATGTGAGGGGGGACGATTCCGGAAACGCTACAACCATGAGTTGTACGCAATCTACCTTGAAGTTAACGTTATAAGAAAAATCAAACTTGGCAGATTCCGGTAGGCGGGACACCTAGCTCGAATGAGCGAAGAGAAACCTGCCCAGAAATTTCTTTGTGGCAGGATGTATGGAACAAGACAGCGCGCCAGACTTTGTCTGCGATGGAGGGATGGCGTAGACCAGGACGCCCAGAGGCTGGGCGTGCGAAACTGGATGACATTGGCTCAAAATCGGGACAAGTGGAGCGGTTTGTTAAGTAAGGCCAAGACCGGATCGCGGCTGTAGTGCCGATGATGATGATGGTTCAAATAATTTAGTTGTCAACGTATGCATCGTATTTTTGTATTATATTATGTATTGCAATGACGATTTTTTGCATTAAATTTCAAACTTTTCGAGCAAAAACTGTTTTATCAGAAAATCCTCCGTACGTCTCTTGTTATTGTTATACAAAATCGAAAATTTTTGATTTTTTGTTCCAGATTCAAAAAAACAGCGGCAGGGGTAGAGAAGTGCTGCGCAGTCGTCATTTCGTCATGAGCTAACTTGATAACAGTTTTTTTTGTACTTTATTAGTAGTATTATATATTGGGTGCGCCATATTCTATGTCGGTATGTGACTGTTTGGCCGTATTCAAACCGGCGAGAACGATCTATCGGCAATATTATTTGAGTGATGTACACTTTATAAGGATGCGAGTCAAATCATCCTTCAAAATACGCCGCAAGGTGGTTCCACTGACGTCAAAATGCTAAGCGCGGCGGCGGTACGGCACATGTGGCTTCTCGGTAACACTCTCTGTTACTGCTTTAACCAGTTCAGTGGAACGTCTTGGGCGTTAATGAACAGCATGTCGACGAGCTCCCACTGTCCCATGCTCAACAAAATTCGACACCAAACGACGGATAGTGTTGTCAAACGGGGATTGTTGTTAAGTTAACAGAACTGAACGACTATTTTCAATGTACAGTGTTACTATTTCGGCGCTCTGTTTCGATGTGAAACGTTTCTTGGTTAAGATTATACTGAATCGGCGTTTCAAAAACATGTCTACTCAAGTCAATCGGTTGATAAATATCAAAGTTATTCAATGTTTACATACCGACATCTTTTATGGCGCAGGTTTTACTACAGGAAACCCGTTTGATCGAATCTTTATAGATTCCTTCATTACGCTGAAAAAGTGCCGAAATACCCATTTTTGGTAACTCTAAAGTGGTTTACCCCCTTAAGAAAAGAAAAGTAGAATATCGTTATTCTACATAAAAACAGAAACTAGAAGTATATAAAAATGATAAATAAAAATAAAGACTAGGTTTGCTTCCTGCTCATTCATCCTCCTCCTCTTCATCCTGAGACTCAGATGAACCAAGAGAGGCGAAAGCATTGTTTGTGCCATATATGTCATAGTTGGAGGGAGAGGGATGCTCACTGTCTTTGCTGGTCCTATTCCAACACCAATTTTGCGGCTTTGTTACGCGTCATGGTAGTGTTATTTAACTGTGACGACTTTAATTTCGTTGCTCCACTTACCGATCGTTTTATTGTCGTTAGTTCTCTCTTTAGAGCTTTTTCTTTGTTTTATTTATTTGGTTTTTGTCCTCATTCGTCATGTTAGGTGCATTCTGTATAGCACTAAGCAAAACAATTGCCTGTACTAATCGCACTTTACACTTATCGTGACTAATATGCAATGTAAATGTTTGTTAAACACACTTTTACTTTTAGTTTTAGTTTTTGGCTTTTCCTATCTTGAAGAACTTATTAACCATCAGGTTAACAAGGCAAGATAGTATTTTGGCGGATTTTCGGGTCTTTACGTCGCAAGAAGTGTTCCGCGGAACACTGTCCAATACTTAACACCAACAAAACACCAAAGAATTTCAGCACACAAATGAAACGCAGAGATATTTTGATTTATTTTACAAAACTGGGGATTCAATATCCTAAAACATCCGTCGTTAGTCTACAAAGTTTTTCTCTGTCAATTACTTGTGAAACAAAAGGAAACAATTAAACTCTTTCAGATCCCTTCGACCGAAAACAAGTTGTTCGACGTTACTCTTCGAAACGACACCAAAATAAGAATCCAACGACACTATCGATACTTTTCTCGTCTCGTTCTAGATTTCGACTGTCCTATCTTAATTTTCATATCCATCCTATCTGTATCTTATCTTCAAGAGAAAATTTCCATTTTTTGTTTTCAATCCCAACTTCTTATCGGAATCTTGTTTCGAAGGATCAAGCGTACTGCCACTTCTTTCTCGATCCTATCATGGGCTTTGTTTGCGTTACCCATGTGGCTTACGACAACAAGAGTTTTTGTGTGCTTCAGTTGGGTAACAAAGGAACCGTGGGATTTGGTTTGTAGATCGCATTTCCCAGTCATAAACATCTAGCGTGGGATAGGCGTTACGATGTTTATGATTGCAAGAATTGTTGGTCGGCGGGCGAATCGCCAGGCCTTTGTTTACGCACGTGCGCTTGTCGGTTTGGGATCTTGCGAGGTATTTAGGGTGCTAATTGCTATTAGCTACATGAGAAGATTTTTTTTTTTTTTTTAAATGCGTTTATGTATGAATCGAATGGATGTATTGAATTCAATATTAGGAAATGTTGAACTTTAAGTTCTATTGATTTTTACTATTGCATTCAATGTTGGGGTATTTGGTATGTTACCTTTGTTTCAGGCGGAAGGAAGCACTTTGAGGAACGTGTCTGTGGGCACGTGTAATGGATATAGGTGAGTATGTTCCTTGGTGGAACGACGATATCTCAACCTATAGTGGGTTGTGTGGTTCGTAGAACCGCCAAAGTATGGCCTAATGAGATTTGTAACTCGCGCGGTGTATATCTAGTGTGCCACACTTGTTACAATAGTGTTACGTAATTTCGATTTTACGTTGATCGACTTCCTCGGTTCGATCTCTGGATTGTGAATGATCCAAATAAAATTCCAAAGTTTGTTCTTTTTACTTCTCTAGCTTCGTCATTTCCTTTATTACTGTTCACGCTTGTTAGCTTTTCCAAATCCCATTATTGACTGACACTTATTATTCCGCTGTCAGTTTGCCTGCTTCTCTATGTCGTCTATCTCGCGAGTTAATCGCTCGGAATAACGATTTGATTTTGTTTTTTGTGCAGCAAGACGACTAGCACGTTTATTACACAAAATACGAATGGTTTACAATTATATCTTACAAACTAATTATATCTATGGGTGAAGGCCAAAATATCTTAAAGATAATGAAGGTATCGGTATTCATGTCTAAGAATATCGACCTGCGATAATTGTCTGGGATAATTTTCGGCGACCTTTTTGAGGTATTTGTCCGCTGATGGGAAATCCCGACATTGCATGTTTGTTGTTGTAGTAACATCTGTTACGTACGTCGGCCACCACCATCATTTGATAATTTGCATTTAATATAATTTTGTTTTAAAATAGTACGATGGTAAGGTGGTGGAGGAATTGCACGATCCAGAAGTGAGTTTTTGAACACGCCCTGATTCGGGTGTGGATCGTGCAGTTCTTCGAGTTCGAATTTATTTTTCGAAGTGGACGTGAATGGAGAGCGAGAGAGACGGAGGGTTAACCTTTTTCTAGAATACGGTCTTGAATTCCGTTGCTGACGGTTTGTTTTTGAGTTGAACAAAGAAAAGGAAAAAGGAAAGCTGACGGTGGTAAAAAGAAGAGAGAAGAAGAGAAGAAAAAAAAAAAAGAAAAAGAAAAGAAAAAGCAGTGAGAAAAAAAGATTCGGTCACGGCACCAAAAGAAAAGTTGAAATTTTCTAAAAATTGAAATTGTGCAAGAAGAAAAAGTTTTAAGTTGTAAAAATTAAAATCAGAATAAATAAAGTCGAAATAAAAGTGATAAAATTGCCCATATCAAATCCCTCACATAGAAGCACATAACCAATTGACTGGGAATGGGAATCCCACCAGGCTGCGGACAGGAAAGCAATCACAGGTAAAATTAATCGGTAATTGATTTTCTGTGGCAAGACATACAAGGGAGAACTGCCACACATCTGCAAGCTGTTGTTATAGTCAACTCGCGCTAGATGTCGCGTTTAAATCCTTGGCTGCTATTCACTTCGGTTGTAAATTCGTCACAATAAATTAGTAATTTTGATTATATATCACTTATCTTTTTATATATCACGTTTGTTTTGTGTTATTTCGTTTATATGTGACTTTTGTTTATATATCACTTTTTGGGTCTCTATGGAACTCTGAACCACCAGAGGGAATCAACAAGCCCGCCGAAATCACTGCGAGCCCATTTTACATAATTTTCACTTTTTTATTTTATGCAATTAAACAATTTCACCTTGAGCCAGGTTACAATTCTCGTGTGCTGTACGGCGATAAGTAGCAACCACCGATGAAAGGACCACGGATGATAAAAACTGGACACTATCCCCACAGAACAATGCTAACGATGTCATTCAGGACCAATCATCGACTCAAAGCCCTGATACTCGGTAACCTTTTGTGCTATCAAAATTTGGCGTGAGGTAATTTTCGTCGAGGTATCAACGTCGACAAAGAACAACTTACGTAAAAATCGTTGCAAAAACACAAAATAGTGAAACGAAAGTAAAAAAAATTTTTTAACCGGGTCCATTATTATTGTTTGTTTCATATTGTGACGCATATGACAATCAGTACTAGAATATTCGAGAAAGTCCGAAACAAAGTACTAGAATATTCTAGAAAGTACTGGAAAACTGGAGACTATGAACAGTAGAACATTCAAGGCTATGGGTACGGACGGAAACGAAACGCTGAATCAGAATGAGGAAACGGTATAAATACGTCGCACACAGATCATGGAGATGAGTAAGAAGTAGAAAGTGAAGCAAGCGATAAGTAAGAAGTAAGAAGTAGAAGTAAGCAGTAAAAGACACGATAAGTAGGAAGCGATAAGTCAAGAAATCGTTAAGTGTACGGTAAAAGTAACGGTTGTTATTAACGGACTAATAAAGTGTTACATTAATTCAAAATCGATTTAACGGCTCTTATTTATTCAAAATAATTAATCCAGCGAACCCTAAGCTCGCTACAATATATTAACTAAAAGTTATAACAATATTACGCAAATATACGTTTTAATTTACGCGTGTTTTGCTTAAGGGACGACCCCAAAACCCCTTAAATCATTACCCCTTAAGAGATGCAAGACAGTACTTCAAACCTTCGCATTTGGCTACAAATTACAAGTAATATATTTATACAAAACTGGGATTCAACTCCAATGTTCATTCAGCTACATCAAAATTAGGATTACATGTGCTCGATAGAATACGAAGGGTAGTAGCGAAACTCCTAGGACACTCAAATGTAACTTGTTTTATTCCATTATGGGGGCATCCGCTTAATTGAAGACCGAGCACTAACATCAATGTCACAGTCACTGTCACGTAGAAGATATGTGGTGTACTTTTGTCCTTTACAGATATATTACTGCGGAAAATGTTCCCTTAAAATATAGTTCCAAGAAACTTGCTTTATTTGCGCCCCATAAAACAATCCGATATATCAAATTTGCAATTCATCTCTCAACGTACGCTTCATATTTTTGGCAAAACTAGTTTTGCTGTAGAACAGGAAAACTCTAGAACCCCCTTCCAGGACGAGTATTTACAAGCATTCAAAAGAAAAAAACTCCATCATTTACATATTCGCATTTCATCGCACCATATCATAACCATAACTTGTCGCTCCCCTCCCCTGAAAACAGTATTTTAAAAAATCGACTATATATTCTGGGAATACGTCCTCATGTAAAATTTCTGAAATTATTGAAAAGCCATTTCAACCATCAGCGTAATCCCTACCATGCAGATTTAAAAGAGCATCATTAATATTGGAGCCCTCAATGACAGAGCACACAATAAATTTCCCGAAACTCAATAGACACTCCACCGCAAAATTCACGGAAATTCGTTACGTAAATGAGAAGGATTCCAGATCATCAATTAGTCTCTAAATGATCCCCAACGCCGGAACAGAGTCCCCTAACTGCTGTGTAACTGGTTAACTGGAAGAAGAAATCTAAGACCCTCTCAACAAGCCAGCAGAACATCAAGAGGCATTTTGTATATCCTCCCAACGGCAGCATTACGGGTGTCATCATCATCACCATTGCCATAAGCACCAGGCCACATGTACCAGGACTTTGTGAAAGATATAATATGTGGGGATACTCGATGTTCATACGTTTTCTGTATACTCTTTGTATAGAAGAACTTCCTTTAAATGAAATCGTTCGTCATAAAGTATTTTGAAAGCAAGGAAATGGGATTTCCGAAGTGAAAACGTTGAAAGGTCCTCTCGACCCAGTTGATTTTATGCTCGAATATGATAATCTGACAAAGAAAAGGATCCTTTCTTTCAAACCGACACTTTCAAGCTTTTAATGAATATGAACACATAATAGAATCCTTGCTGTCACACTTCAATAATAGATGAGTGAGTTGATAATACCACGAATTGGCAGCAATTCCAAAACTGACAGTCAAAACCTTTCAAGAACTCGGTTTTGCAAGTGTGAAGCACCATATAATCCTTTAAAGGAGGAATCGAACGGTTCTTTAAGCTCTTAAGACGAATATCCCGGGATCTTTTTTTTTCCTTTTTGTATTTTTTTTTTTTTTTTTTTTTTTTTTGAGTTGTTTTTATTTATATGCAGTCGTATACATGATGTATGTAACAGCGGTTACCGTCAACACCTGTATGTATTATTATGCAGCTTATTCTGTTGTTGTGTGGTGGATGTGTCTTCGTCAGGTTCTTTCAAGAAAACACATTCATCTTGGGACCAATAAAAATAATCTTATTTCTGAAAAAATCCATTTAGGAAGATAACACTTCGTCCTCGAAACTGGATACGTTATCCACACACACGTGGAAGGCAACGAATTGGTGAAAAAGAGGAATTCTCAGGTGGGGAATAAACAAATTTGATTAGCAGTGCATGGAAGGGTTTTGTAAATGAATTTCGAATTCTTGCAAACACAATGTTAAGGGCGATTTGAAAATATGAGTTTCGAAAATACTCCAAAAAACGAAGTTAAGGAAATTGTATGTCTGCTAATGAATTCGAAACAAATTTAGTGCCAAATCACTTAAGTTTTTGGGCCGGGATTCGCGTCTTTGTGAAATTAAATTGTTTTTTTTTTTGGACAGACTAGAATACATCAGCTCTTTTGGTTTTACATAAGTTGTTACAACGTTTTTCTTTTTAGGGTAAGAGCAATTTAAAAGCATGTATCTAGTTCACAACCGGTAGAAGTGACACCTTCACAAAACTAAACTTCGAGAGAATGAGACGAATGTAGAGTAACAGGAGTTGGATAATTGTACGGTTTATATATTATAATAGTTTAAACATTATTTTACATTTTATTCTACATATATTACATAACATATTGTGACGAATTTACGAACATGAAGCACGCCATCTAGTGCGAGATAGACGACATAGAGAAACAGGCAAACTGACCGCCGAATAATAAGTGTCAGTCAAGAGTCAAGAAGAAGAGAACTGACAGCGAACACGAGGATCGATGTTAAGGGAAGTGTAAATAACACGTGTAGAATAATAAGTAAAGATAAAGTAAATCGATTAAATAAGGAAGAACGAGCTTTTGCAGTTTGATTTAAATTATTTCGCGATCCAGAGATCGGACCTAGGGAGCCGCGAAACGTAAAGCCGAAAATCCGCAACAACTGGTGTCAGAAGTGGGATTGCCAAATAATCATAAATCATGAAGTTTGCTGATCTGAGAATACCCCACTTAAGGGAAGAATTGGAGTCTCGGGGACTGCTGGTGACAGTGAATAAGGCAGATCTGCGAGCACGATTGCGTAAAGCAATGGAGAGTGAAGGCATCGACGTTGATAGACACGAGTTCTGTCATGATGCTTCAGGAGCTTCATCTTAAGTCGAAGAGCAGTTGGGAGAGTCGCAGCCAGCTCCAGCATTCGACTTGAACATGCTTTTAGCGGCAATGGCGCAACAGTCCTCACGCATGGAGGAGCAGCTGACACAATAGTCCTCACGTATGGATAACCAGCTGGCACAACACACTTCACAACTGCAGGAAAAGCTATCGCGCATCGAAGGGAATTCCGCCGGATTGCAGGCGAGGCAAGACGAAATGGAGGATGAACTACACAAAGTTACAGAAAATTACGCAATATTAGAATCCGAGATATTGAGGTTGGATGGCCATATCCGAGAGATGCATTTCAGTGGACCAGTTACGCCTGTTAGTACAACAAAATTGAAAGCGCCAACGTTTGGCGGAACGGAACCGTTTAACATTTTTAAACTGCAGTTCGAGATCACAGCGCGAACCAATCACCGGCCTACGGCAGACAAAGTATCAGTTTTGGGGGTATCATTGAAGGGCTCTGCCGCCGAAGTCCTGCAAACAGTTCCGGAAATTGAACGTGGAAACTATGATGCGGTAATGGCAGCGATTGAACGGTGATATGGTAGCGACCATAGGAAACAAATGTTCCAGATGGAGCTAATGAATCGTTACCAAAAAGCTAACGAACCGTTACAAGAATATGCAACGGAGATAGAGCGGCTCGCGCATTAGGCCAATGCAGACGCACCAGCAGAAGTAATTGAATTACTTAAAACTCAAGCGTTCATGAATGGAATACGAGATGCGGATACCAAGCGCGCAGTCTATTCCATGCCAAAGAAGACGTTTGCCGAATCAGTGACATTTGCTCTCACGCAGGAAACAGCAAGCCTTCTGAGCAAACAAACGCACAGAGTCCATCGGTTGGAAGTCGAGCCAAAAGAATCTCTGGAGAAAACCATGAGGGATTTCATCCAGGCAATTTCCCAAATAATGCCAACCTCACACAAAGGTTCTGGAGCAGAGTGTTATAGCTGTGGAAAAACAGGACACTTCGCACGAAATTGTAATGCGTCTCGTAGGAAAAACGGAGATACATCGAAAAGCAGCGCTGAAAGTGGAAATGGCGCTTCTGGAGAAAGGCAATCGTTAAACTAAAACGGACCAGCTCAAAGGGGCGTGAGCTGGTCCCCACAAGGGACTACCCCACTGTCACCGTTTCACTAATACATCGTAAAAACAATAACGTAACCATAAACGGGACCGTAAATGGACGATCGCTGATCTTAACTCTGGACACGGGCGCAACACATTCCATCATTAGATCAGACCTGACAGGAGATAACGTTGAGCCGCTGAGTGGTTGCAAGCTACGAACAGCTATAGGAGAGGAAGCTGTGGTTTCCGGAAAATTGGAGTGTAAGGTCCAGGTTGGAACGCTGGAAGTAATTCACACCGTCTTAGTGGCTGGAATAACGGGCGAGGTAATAATCGGCGTGGACTTTATGCTAGCCCATGGTCTCATTCTAGATCTGAAGAAAAGAATGCTGACGTGCCAGAACATGGAGATACCCCTAAGCACTGGGTTGTACGGCCCCAGATCATGAATGTAAGCGTAAGTCATCGTCAGCAGATTTCACCAAAGTCCGAAGCAGTTCTGTGGACAAGTGTGGAGGGAGACTGTGGAGAAAACAAGTTGTGGGTAGTAGAGCCATCAGAAAACACTGCGAATATATTGGTTGGACGGACCTTGGTGCAAACGGAAAAGAATAAGCGGATCCCAGTTCGAGTGATGAATGAGTTCAGGTCGCCGATCACTCTTAACAAAGGAGAATTAGTAGGACAATGCCAAGCTGTGGAGGCTGTGGTTAATTGTGACAATCCTCCCCAGAAATGCGAAAACAAGGTTCTCAAAGAGGGCACAAAAACCCCTGCTGACATGGATACCTGATTGAACGAGGTGAGCGCGCCAGAAAGGACAAAAGCCAAACGGTTACTGGAAAAGTATGGCTCCATATTCGCCAACGATGGGAATAAATTTGGAAGAACAGCCATCGTGCAACATCGAATAGATACCGGAGATGCAAGACCGATTCGGCAAGCTCCACGGAGAGTCCACCGGTGAAAAGAGAAGAAGCGGAACAGATAATTGACGAAATGCAGAAAGGTGGAGTCATTCAACCATCAACAAGCCCATGGAGTTCACCGGTTGTGCTAGTGAAAAAGAAAGATGGAAGCACCCGGTTTTGCGTCGACTACCGGAAGCTGAACGATGTCACTAAAAAGGACAGCTACCCACTGCCACGAATAGACGACACCTTGGACACATTATCCGGTGCGAAATGGTTTTCAACGCTGGATTTACAAAGTGGGTATTGGCAAGTGGAGATCGAGAAAGGCGACCGCGACAAAACTGCTTTTAGCATCGGAGACGGATTGTGGCAATTCTCTGTGATGGCATTCGGATTATGCAACACTCCAGCAACTTTTGAGCGGTTAATGGAACACGTGCTAAAAGGGCTTCACTGGAAAACGTGTTTGGTGTATCTGGATGACATCATTGTCATGGGCAATAGTTTCGACGACCACCTGAAAAATTTAGTCCAAGTCCTTCAACGAATTGCTTCTGCCAAATTACGGTTGAACCCGAAGAAATGTAATTTGTTTAAAACCGAAGTAACTTATTCGGGACACAAAATCACTACTGGAGAAATTCAGACAGATGAAGGCAAAATAAAATCGGTAAGAGTTTGGCCGCGACCCCAAAATGTTCATGAAGTGCGAAGTTTCCTTCGGCTCTGTACGTATTACCGACGCTTTGTACCCGGGTTTGCCAATGTTGCAAGAAGCTTACACAATTTGACAAAAAAAATTGCAAATTTGTGTAGAAAAAGGAGGAAGAAAACGCTTTCCAGCAGCTGAAGGAATTACTTTGTACAGCTCCAATGTTGGCCTATCCAGTTCCTGGCGAAAAGTTCATTCTGGACACAGACGCTAGTGCACATGGAATTGGAGGTGTACTCTCACAGATCATCGATGGTCAGGAAAAAGTAATTGGGTACTATAGCAGAGTCCTTGGAAAGCCGGAAAGGAACTGCTGCGTCATAAGACGAGAACTCGTGGCAGTCGTCGAATGCGTAAAGCATTGTCACAAATACCTACATGGCCAGCACTTCCTTCTGAGGACAGATCATGCAGCACTCAGATGGCTACTCCAGTTTAAAAATCCGGAAGGGCAGATTGCGCGATGGATAGAAAGGTTGCAGAATTACGATTGCGAAATACAACATCGGAAAAGTGGACAACATGGAAATGCCGATGCACTATCTCGACGCCCATGTGCATTGGAGTGTAAGCATTGCTATAAGGCTGAGAGATGCGACGGTATAGTCGACATCCGATTAACAAACCTGCAACCTGGTGATGAATGGGAATCCAGCGCCTTAAGGAAAAGCCAACTGGAGGATACAGACTTGGCTAAGGTCATTAGAGCGAAGGAAATGAGTAAAAGACCAACCAAAAAAGAAATGGCGTCAGAGAGTCCATTGGCCAAGGCGTATTGGGTGCAATGGAATAGCCTTAAACTGATAAACGGAGTGCTGCATCGTTCATGGGAAAGCAAGGATGGTAAACACATCGACAATTGGATTGTCCTACCAAGGTCTAGAATAACAGCCGTGTTGGAAGAGTTCCACAACGGACCAAGTGGAGGACATTTGGGTGTTGCGAAAAGCCTGGAGAAGACTAAACAACGGCTTTACTGGGCGAATTGTCGAGAATCTGTTGCCGAATGGATTAAAAACTGCGCGCAGCGCATGGCAGCTAAGGGTCCGAAAGCTAGAAGCATGGGAAGACTGCAGCAGTACAACACAGGAGCTTCATTCGAACGCGTTGCAATGGATGTAGCTGGCCCATTTCCCACTAGTGACTCCGGGAACAAATATGTGTTGGTGATTATGGACTATTTCAGTAAGTGGCCAGAAGTATACGCTATACCAAATCAGGAGGCTAAAACTGTGGCCGAAGCTTTTGTGCAGAATTGGGTCACGCGATTTGGTATACCAATCGAGTTGCATTCAGATCAAGGGAGGAACTTTGAGTCCGCTATATTTCGAGAAATGTGCTCACTGTTGGGTATCAAGAAGACTCGAACAACGGCTTTACACCCACAATCGGATGGCATGGTAGAAAGGTTTAACCGCACATTAGAGGAACGTCTGCGAAAAGTAGTAGACAAACGTCAGCGCGATTGGAACAAGCACATTCAAATGTTTCTGTTAGCTTACCGATCAGCAGCCCATGACACTACCGGCCAGTCACCTGTGAGGATTATTTTTGGTACAGAATTGAGACTCCCATCAGATCTAAAATTTGGAAGAAACAACGACCTTACTGAAACTGGAGGCAGCTACTGGGAAATGCTTCAGGCCGAAATGGACGGCATACACCAACACGTGAGACAGCGAACACAGCTGATGAGCAATAAAATGAAGGATCGATATAACCGAGCTATGAATTCTGATGGATTTCAGGAAGGCGACTTGGTGTTGCTGCACAACCCCCAACGGAAAAAGGGTATAAAAAGGGTAAAACTGCAGCTGACAGCGAACACGGGGATCGATGTTAAGGGAAGTGTAAATAGCACGTGTAGAATAATAAGTAACAATAAAGTAAATCGATTAAACAAGGAAGAATGAGCTTTTGCAGTTTGATTTAAATTATTTCGCGATCCAGAGATCGGACCTAGGGAGCCGCGAAATATTATACAGACACCGAGTGTTCATTTTCAACAAATTACACGAGAGGCTTATGGTGACTGCAGTATGAAATAAATGCTTTGGTTTGGGTTTGATCAATATATTTATAAAAAAGTATACTTTCTTTAGTTTTGCAGATACCGCGCTTCTCATGCTCCGCGCGCCTTTTATTCTAATCGCCGTCAGAGGGTGTGATGATTAATAGAAGAACTGAGGAGAGACACCGATATACATGGTACATCATATGAAAGATATCTGTCTCTGGGTGTACCGGTCTGAAATGAGTGTCAAGATACAAATGTATCGATAGGGAACGTTTGTTGTGAACGAGCCCTTACATCTTTTTTATTTGGTTGCTATGATATCTGTCAAGCATATTTAGTATACATCAAGTCATTGTACAAACAACATCTTTTTTTTTTAATCCTGTTAAAAATGTCGAAATTTGTACCAGAAAAATGATGATTTGCGGAAAGCATTAATTTTTTGTTTTCATTTGAAGAAACCGAAACCGGTGCGAACCCTAAGCTCGCTACAATTGGTGTCAGAAGTGGGATTAATTATTGGTGAAGGAAATAAGTCTGTGAAAGTGTGTGGCGACGATGTCAGATAGACATTTGGAGGATCTTTGCGTTCCTGGGTTGAGGAAGGAACTTCAGGACCAGAACCTGGATAGCAGAGGACAGAAGCAAATTCTTCGACAGTGTCTGCAAGCTGCAATGGAGGAAGAGGATATTGATGTCGACACATATGATTTTACGATTGGGCCAGACTGTCCGGATGAAGAAGAAACAGCGAGTGAAGATGGTGCCAAGGTAACGGAGAAGAGTTCGCCACATGCCGGAGATGTTCAGGATGATGATGACAAAATTGGACGCGCAAGCTACAGATATTAACTCAAAATTGGACGGGCAAGCTGCAGATGATAATGCAAAATTGAATGCCCAAAATTCAGTCAAAAATTCATAACGAAGTAGAAAATCTGGATCTGAAAAACGAAGCTGAATTTAAGAAAGTCACCGATGAAATAACGCGAATCGAAAAGAGACTTGAGTGTGTTGAGAGAAATAAGACATCGCCTAGAAATCAACATGACTACAAAGATACAAGGATGCAACCGGCAACCTTCGATGGAACGGCACCCTTCTCCGTATTTATACGTCAGTTTGACGCCGCGGCCAATTATAATAAGTAGTCGGATGAGCAGAAGTCAACATCACTAATCTTGTCACTCCGCGGGGCGGCTGCAGAATTGCTACAAACCATACCAGCAGAGAAGCAAAGCGGTAAGAGACGGCCTTGAAGCTAGGTATGAAGACAACCACATGCAGCAGGTCTACCGCATGCAACTGCGAAGCAGAACGCAGAAACCTGGAGAAAATCTTCAACAGTTGCAGGCAGACTTTGAGCGATTGGCAAACTTGTCTTATTCAAATATGACCAGAGAATTTCTGAACGAGGTGGCAATGGATGCATTCATAAATGCACTCCCAGATCTGGACTTGCAACAAGCCATTCGTTTGGCAGGAAATAAGACGACGAATGAAATACTGGCGTTCGCATTGGCATATGAATCTGCTAAACTGGCTACCACGAGTACATATAGAGTCCGAGAAATGCCCATCCAGGAATGTTCCTGCCAAAGAATCGGGCATGTATAACGGAGAACCCCAAGACCTGATATGAAGGGTTGGACATGCGGCGAAGTCGGCCACATCTCTGTTGACTGTAGGAACCGTCGACGAATGAATGAAACATCAATTGAGAATTGTTGTTCATACACTAATCATAGGAGGAGACTATCATCGAACCAACCTGAAGCCAATAGTTCGGGAAACTTGTAAGGGCAGACTTTATGTAGCGAAAGTCGCCTGGTGGAATTCGCAGCCCCAGCATCGTAACTGTATCTCAACTCCAACGGGATAACCAAAGTTTGTTTATAACTACGTTTGTTAATGCAAGGACAACAACAGTGACAATCGACACCGGAGCAATGAGGTCCATAATTCGGCCGGATGTCGTGGGCAAAATCATCATCATTGGCACTACAACCGGAAACCGGTCTTGGCCTTATTTAGCAAGTCCTGAGACTTGTTAAATCTTCCATAATGATTTGTTTTTTCCGGGCAAGGTCAATAGTCTTGCGCCAGAGGCTCCCCGACGGGGAATCGAACCCCGGTCTCCCACGTGACAGGCGGGTATACTAACTACTAATCATGGAAAATTTAACAAGCCTCAGAACTTGTTAAATAAGGCCAAGACCGGCTCCCGGTTGTAGTGCCGATGATGATGATGATGATGATGAGCAGTAAAAACAAAACGATAAGTCGCCAGTGACAGAAGTGTCACGTTCGAATGATTAGCGAAAAGTGAAAAACGGTTGTCATTGAGAGACGAATAAAGTTTTAAAGAGAAAATCAATTTCACGCCTCTTATTTTATGAAAATAATTAATCCAACGAACCCTAAGCTCGCTACAATAAAAAAAGAATAGATTAAATTTTGAAAAGAAAACATCAATTATTGTGACATGTTATAAAAACATTAGTTATTGTACGCCGAAAAGCATAAGAGAAAGGATAATGTATAATTTAGAGTGGTTGCGAAGAGCCAGTAAGTTAATGTAAGAATGATATTTGTAAAATAGAAGTTAACATTAAGTCATAAGTAAAATCTGTAATTGAATTGTTAAATAAATGTGGAGATAAAACAAAAAAACAATTGTATGCCGTAACGCTGTTCCTCCTTGTTTGAGCAGCTCTGCTGGTATGCCATCAGCTCCGCTGGCTTTATTTGACTTGAGCTGTCTTATGGCTTTTAATGTTTCCTCAATGCTTGATGGCGGCAGCATTTTGTCTTGATCTTGCATTGGTGGAGCCTCCAATTCTTCTGTAAGATGACCATTTAGCAATTCGTTATGAAGTGCACTTGCCATCGCTCCAGAATACCTCCAGGATTGGTGATCAGATTACCCTCTTTATCCTTGCAGTAAATGCAGCGTGGTGTATACTGCGGTTGATAGAACTTCCGCCTCGCTTTCTACTTTTCTCTATTTCACAGACAAGGTTTTTTTTCACAGGCACTTTTCTTTTGTCTGTGAAGTCTTTTTTCAGATCTTCTGAGCTCTTTGTATTTTTCCTCGGATACCCGCGTCCTACGAGACTGCTGCATTGCCCGGTATAGAGAATTCTTATGTTCAGTACCCAGTTTGCACTCATCATCAAACCAGTCGCTCCGATCTCTACGACTGCTGCCTAAGTAGGAGTTGGCAGTACTAATGACAGTATTCTTAAGGCGTGCCCATTTCTCTTCTACGCTCGGCATTCTGGCCCCAGGACTTACTCTCCCTCCGTCGAGCTCTTCGAAGGGGACTCTTAGCGCATGGCCAAAGGTGTTGCCGGTGTTCTGAATGCGTATGACAGGCGTGTGGATCCGAATCTGATCCGAGGATGGAATACGTCTCCGTAAGGCAATCTGCGCTCGGACAACTATATCAACAAGATAGTGATCCGAGTCGACGTTGGGACCTCGGCACGTACGTACCGTCATCAGGCTTGCGGAGTGACGGCGATCTATCAACACGTGGTCAATTTGGTTGCAAGTGACTCCATCAGGTGATACCCAGGTGACTTTGTGGATGTCTTTACGTGGAAACCTGATACTCGCAACGACCAAGTTTTTTGATGCTGCCAGTTCGTTGCCTCGTAGTCCATTGTCAATAGTGTTCTCATACAAATTACTGACTCCTCTGTAGGTCCGTGAACGTTTATGAGGCTTATGTTCTTAAACTTGCCTCGCACGCAAAGATTGGATAGCCTTTCGTCTATTGCAGTAAAGCCGATAATGGCACGCTTCAGTTTTTGGCTGACTAGAAATCCTACCCCTAGCACAAGGTGTTTTGCATGATAGCTATAATAAATGTCATACTCGTTTCCTTAAATAACACCACTCTCCGTCCATCTTATTTCTTGTAATGCTGTGGCGTCAGCCTTATATTTGGCCAGGGCATCGGCTAGCTGTAGTGAAGCTCGAGCTCTGTATAGTGAGTTGACGTTCCATGAGAAAATTCTCAAATCGTTTAGCCATTTTCGTTTCCGTGGTCGTCATCGTGTATTCGGTAAAAATTCGTGGCTTGTTAAATTTTCCATGATATACATCTCCAGGAGTTGCAAATATCTTCTCTCACCGTGCAAACGATGTGTTCCGGGAAATCTTTGGCGGATTATTTGCCTGTCTATAATTGGTGCAGTGTTCCGCCGAACACTGTTCACAGGTAAACACTACCAAGCGAAGAGACATTGCCACAAATAAAACACGGAGCACTTGCTTTAAACTTTATTTATTGTTTTCCTTTTGTTTGTTGTCAATTACACTGATCGGAAAATAATTTTATGTATTGTTGTCCTTATTTTGTTTATTAGTCAATTGCACGTATTAACAGAAATAAATTTCGGATTGATGTTCTGTTCGCCGTTTAAAATTTGCACACTGAATTACGAAGCGGACACTCAATCGACACGAAAACTAACGACTTCTCGCAATGCGTCTACTTGTTAACTTCTTCTTTATCACCGCGCCTGGTCGACCTCCTCGATTAGGGTTTCTCTATGACGACCTGATTCGAATATCTTTATTAGACTCACTTCGTTAAAGATCCTCGCAGTTCAACTATCTTTGTTGGACTAAATTCCAATTCCCCATCGGCAAGGGAAATCTTCCCAGCGTATCTCTGCACAGAACTTCCCATCATATCTGCTAACAGACTCCCATAGTATCTGTTAACAGCATAATATTTCCCATTGCATCTCAAAAGGAGAATTTCCCATAGGATATGAAAAGGAGAAATCTTACCTCATAATCATCAACACCATTAGCTGTTGGTTATCGAAATCTTGTTCCTTTTGTTTAAAGATCGGATGCCGCCGCTTATTCCCCGATCTTTCCGTGGGACATGTTTAGGTTAGCCATCTGGCTTCAGCTAACAATGTTCTTGTGCGTTTCAGATGGCTAATAAAAGAAACCGTGGGATTGGTATAGTTCCTTTGTTAGGGTTTTCGAACCATAAACATCTAGCGAGCGATCTACGTTAAGATGTTTATGATTGCATGACTATTGGATGGCAGCGAAACGATATGCAAGTGTGCCTTTTGCGTTAGGGTCATGCAAGGGATTTAGGTGCTAATTGCTGTTAGCTACCCTCGTTCGCTCCGTCGTTCGCAAACCAATTATAGCGTGTGGAATGATAGTGAAGAACGTGTAATTCGAACTGACGCTATGACAGTTAGAATCACCAAAAATTGAACCAAAGCATAACACATCAAGCTATTGGCCGTGTTTACAATTCGATTTTTAAACTCAAGTATATTCCACTGATGTGAATTGTTATTTTATGGCTATGGTATACGGCTCTGATGCATTTATTATTCGATTTTCGTTCGGTGTTCTTCTCTATTTGCTTGTGTATTGTGTGTGTATCTGTTAGAGACGCCACAAATCCACCCTTGACGGATGGGCTTATAAGAGTTGGGAACCTCCGAATCGCAAGTACAGCTCTCGTCAGGATCAATCGGGATCATTATCCTCCCCCTTCTATCTTGTTTCTCTCCTTTTTCTAACCATCATATCTTTGCTATTATTTCCACTGTCATCCGCTCCATTTCAATCGATACTTTAAATGATTGGTGTACATATTTGGAATAACAAAATCGCCCCACTGACCGCATTTCAAGTAATACCACAAATAAATACTATTTGCTTCGAAATGACAAGAGAAAATTGTTTATCTCGGTCTAATATCATGATTTTACTAAGAGGGATTCCTATTATTTGTGTTGTCAGTTTCCTGAGAGAAAATATTATAACAATCAAAAACTTCACCCAATAGAGGTAAGTCCATTTTCTATACTATTTTAACCTCACCTAGTGAGGGAAACAGTATTATACCATCATTTCCGGCACCACATTATCGTTCACCTCTGTAAACCCCCATTCATACTGACTAAATAGAAACTGCAAAGCATTCTCTGGAAGGAGATTAATTTACCCGGTTCCCACAGTCGCCTGTTCGTCACTCCCTAGAAACACGTTAATAGTTTCAATCGAGTTTAGTAACCGAGTAGCCCAATAGTTTAGTAATTAAATTACCAAAATAGAATAGTTTCACAACTCAGTTAAAATACTCCCTTATAACAGACGTACCATTAAAATACTTGGTAAAGTTTACCTCTTCGGCCTCCGTCTCTATTTCAACCTTAAGGCACTCAACCACAATCCTCACCAAACCTACGGTGTACCATCCCTCTGTAATCTTTCACTTCTATTTCCCTCAGAGGACAAACCTAAACTTGTGTTTGTAACCGCAAGGACTTAATAACTAACTTCAACTGCAGACAACCAATGCCAGCATTGTCCCGAAATTAGGTTAACCACAATAAATTTAGAAAGTAAATTTATTTCTAAACCCATCTTAAGTTATTTACCAACAACAGAGTGCCCATTTTAAAATTTCCAACAAGCAATTGTCTGTAAATTGAAAGAGGCGGCCCACAAACACGAACAAAAACATAACCTTTTTAGAATTGACGTTCGAAAATTCTATTCCCAGTTACAATAGGCGCTTTCCTTTAAACTGCCTGTAAATGTTAGACGATGAATAACTAAAAAACAACAACAACAAAAAATTGTTTCACAAAGAAATTTCCGGTCGAAATGCTTTCGCACATCTCCTTCCGCTTCGCCTGTTATTGAAACCTTCCACGATAGGATACTTATAAATACACACCATTTGCCTGGTATCGCGAGACTGCTATCCAACACCCTCATCAGGTCGAACGCCCACCCTGTGGTGTGAGGAATACGATTACTTCGGGTGGAATGAATCTGTTTTTCAAATCCTTTCGACGCCGATTGACTTTTGTTCTCACTAATTATTGGGTGGACGATTGATTGGTGTAGTACTCTTAATATATAATGCGGCGCGGATTGACATTGGGGGAAACGAAATAGGTGTTCATATTCAGTCCCTCGGATTACAATTAGGGCACATGGCCAGATGTCGGTAATGTTGTAACAAACACTTTTAGTTATTGTGTTTTTCATTTTCTACTTCCGGAAAACGTTTTATATTTTTGTATCAAACCGACAAGTACGTATATTCTTGAACTTTCATGAAAAATGTATAGACTTGTAAGTTTTAAAGCCTGGAAATAAATAACTGTCGGTAAATATGTACTTTTCAACCGAATAAACTGTCTAAAGTGGAAAAAGTGGAAAAAGTGAAGATAAACTTTTCCCTGTTTTCGTAGCAGAAAGGATAAACACTTCATTGTTTTCTCAACAGCATACACGCCTAAAAGAAGCTATTCATTCTCTTTAATATCAAAACACGTTGCGAATAACGGAACAATTGGCAGGAAGGGAAAGGAAGTAAATGATCCGTGCTACTGTTTGAGAATGGAAGTCCCGTAGAAATGCCTTACGTTACATCAGTCACGAATTCCCCCTAACCGCATTCCCTGTAGCGCTTGTTTTTAAAGTTTTTAAAGGTTGGCCTTCTCCTTAGGACTTAGCTTACAACTGATAAAGTTTAATAAATAAAATCACCGGATTATGGCGAAATCAATCAAGTGAAAAATTCATTGTTAGATCCGGAAATTAGATCCTGAATGAACACTTTGCAAAAAATGTTTGAAGTTAAAAAATGCACTACTGTTCGTATTTTGTTCCTGGTTCCCTTCAAGTGCTATCTCTACCCATCCTTATGGGGACGTAATATTATGCAATTGTTCCATCCTGTGCTCGGTTCACACTGTTTTCTGACAGGCTTCTTGCGAATATATGGTTTTCTTCGTTGTGGTATCTCATAAATCGAGAATAAATCGTTTTCGAACGAGGTACTATGCTTCGAGCTCTTTGTGCTGTCAGTAGAATATAAAACGAATCAGACATTCTATAAAATGAACATTCCCTTTGGTTGTTTCGGCATCATTTCTATCAGAAAATAAGGAAGCACCTGTCAGCCACCAGCTTAGATAATAATTTGTGGGTTCCATGAGGGAATATTCGTAAATTCACAGTGAAATACATTATCCCCGCCATGGAAACAACCCAAAATAACGAATGTATTTTCCTAATTTACTATTAGAGTCCAACAGATGTTGTCCTGTCTGTGTAAATTTATTTACCTCTATATACACCTGTCCCCCGCTTGGTAGAAACCTTGGCGTGGTGCGGGGGCTTAAAGTACAATGAATCACTCAGGCTATGCTGACGGAAGCATATGCTTCTAGTAGGGTCACCCATGTCAGACAGGCTAGCGACGAGTAACACACAAAGATCTACCACCCCTAATCCAGGGTGTTACGCGTCACCGTGCCCATTGGATGGTTTGCAGCCAGGGGTATACCGGCTGTATTATAACGGCGCCTCTCTGACACCGGGTCGAATCAGAGCAGTAAGCAGACCTTACCACATCAAAACGGGGCTCTGATGTGGCGGACTATTTGAAACCCCAAGTCTCGTGGGATCAAAAATGAATAACCAATATACAAAAAACAATCCCCCGAAAAACCCGGTAGGCGTAGGTGTGATGAGCCAACACTACCATAAGGGAAAAAATCATCAAGAAAACACCGACTCGGCAAAAAGAAGACGTAGGGAAAAACTGAAAAAGCGGGATATACGCGTCGGCACGCGGAATGTTCGAACGTTATATAAACCAGGCGCGATACAGACGGTCGTAGAAAACGCGAAACAATATAAAATGGACATCGTCGCGCTTCAGGAAGTTCGACTCCCACATCAAGTAATCGAAACCAACGGGTTTACACTGGTATGTGGAGGTACCGATACACATAACCTCGGAACTGGCTTCATCATAAGCAAGAAGATTACGTCCCATGTAAAAGATGTGCAATTTATTAATGACCGAATGTCGGCGTTAAAAATACAGGGCCCATGGTACAATTATGTATTTATACGAGGGTTGCCTCTTTTGTTTCGGGATTTGGCAACCCTAGCGTTGCAATCCGGCAATTTACAGCTCTATCGTAAAGTTGGACATTTTTGAGGTTATACGCACTCAGAACGTTTTGACATACGAGCGCTATTTGTGTTGTTTACAGTAACTTAAAAGATTCATCTCGGCCCAAAAATGGAATTAAATCGTCAACATTTTCGTGCGATTATTTTTTACAACTTTCGGCGTGGATTAACTCAGCAACAGTGCATGGATGAACTTAATTCAATTTTTGGCGATGAAGCTCCATCAAGGACCAGTGTTTATCGATGGTATGGTGAATTCAATCGTGGTCGTAGTTCACTCCAAGATGAATTTCGTGAAGGTCGTCCAAAATAAGTTGTTGTTCCGAAAACCATTGATGCTGTGCGCGAACTGATATTGGAAGATCGTCATGTGACCTATCGTGAGATTGAGACAACCTTAGGCGTTAGTGGGACCAGCATACATTCAATATTGCATAAACATTTGACTGTCAAAAAAATTTGTTCGCGTTGGATCCCACACAATTTGTCAATCGCCCAAAAAAAGGCTCGTGTCAATTGGTCGAAAGAAATGCTCAAAAAATACGGTCGCGGTGCTTTGAAACACGTCTATGACATCGTGACAGGTGATGAATCGTGGATTTACGCGTATGAGACCGAAAGTAAACAGCAGTCGACTGTCTGGGTGTTTCAAGATGAGCCAAATCCAACAAAAGTTGTTCGCGCACGAAGCACTTCCAAGCAAATGGTCGCCTGTTTTTTCGGAAAAACTGGACATCTCGCAACCGTACCACTAGAACAACCCAGAACAGTCAATTCTGAGTGGTACACAACCATTTGTTTGCCAGTTGTCTTCCAAGAAATCAGAAAAACCAACCGCCGAAGACGGATCACTCTTCACCACGACAATGCGAGCTCTCACACATCGGCTGCGACAACTGCATTTTTGAGCACCCAAAACATCGATTTGATGGGTCAGCCGCCGTATAGTCCTGACTTGGCACCGAATGACTTCTTTTTATTCCCGTACGTAAAAAACAAACTGAGAGGTCAACGTTTTTCGACACCTGAAGAAGCGGTTGCTGCATTCAGAATGCATGTGTTGGAGATACCTCAATCAGAGTGGCAAAAGTGCTTCGACAATTGGTTCAAACGCATGCAAAAGTGTATAGATCTTCATGGGGAATATTTTGAAAAACAATAAAGTGATTTTCGATGACCAATATTTGTTTTTGTTCTCTAATCCCGAAATATAAAAGGTAACCCTCGTAAACGAATCTACCGACGAAGAAACGAAGGACACATTCTACGAGACCCTAGAGGAAGTATTTGATGGGATCTCATCATTCGATGTTAAAATCCTCCTCGGCGACCTCAATGCGAAAATTGGAAAGGAAGATATCTTCCAACCAACAATAGGTAAAGAAAGCCTACATGACGTTTCAAATGATAATGGTATTCGAATTATCACGTTCGCAGCGTCAAAAGATCTGTTAGTAAAAAGCACGATCTTCAAGCACAAGGAAATTCATAAAGCCACATGGATATCACCCGACGGCGTAACGCGTAACCAAATAGACCACTTCCTCATAGACAAAAGACACCACTCGAATATCCTTGACGTAAGATCATATAGAGGAGCAGATTGCGACTCCGATCACCTTCTAGTGATGGGCAAAATTAGAAGTCGGCTTGCAGCAAACCCACATGGACAGTCACGGGAGACGAGCAAAAAGTTCAAGATTGATAAATTAAAAGACCTACGTAAAAGAGCGGAATATCAAGACGAACTAACGCATAGATTTAGCATCGTAGAGAATGACAGTAGTGAGGAAGAGGAAGCCAATAGTGTGGACACTAAATGGGCATCGATCAGAGACACAATCAAACAAACAGCCGAAGAGGTATTAGGATTTAAGAAAACAACTAAGTCCAAACCTTGGTTTGACGATGAGTGCAGGGCGAAGATCGAAGTCAACGCAGTAAGATACGCAACAATTCGGAAAGAAACAACTAGACTTTTCAAACGCAAAAAACGTGAATGGGAGACGACTCGGATCGAAAAAATCATAGAAAATGCCAGAGCAAAGAACAGCACAGGTATGTATGCCGGCATAAATTCAATTAGAAATGGCTACCGAGGGAGAGCCAAAATAATCGGCTGTCTGGTGACAGAAACAAAAAATGTCGTGACAAGATGGAAGCCGTACTTTGAAAACCTTCTCAATGTGCGCACCCATCAACCACAAATAAACGCACCAGACGTACATACAGCCGAGCCTCAGATCCCAGAGCCCTCTTTCGACGAAGTTGTAGACGCGATAAATCGACTGAAAAACAACAAGGCCCCCGGAATCGATTGCATACTGGCAGAGCTTGTAAAGCATGGAGAAGGGGCAACCGCTCGAAAGACCCACCAACTGGTTAAAATAATATGGGACAAGGAAGTCATTCCGGAAGAATGGAAAACCGCAATAGTCATACCCATTTTCAAAAAAAGGCGACAGATCTGACTGCGAAAATTACAGAGGAATATCATTGCTCCCAAGCACAACAAAATATTAGCAAATGTCACACTGGCAAGAATCACACCGCACGCAGAAGAAATATTGGGAGACTACCAATGCGGATTCCGTCGGAACCGGTCAACAAGCGACCAGATGTTCGCAATAAGACAACTGCTGGAAAAGAAGCGGGAATACGGAGAGACGGTTCACCAACTGTTCGTTGACTTCAAAAAAACCTACGACTCAGTCGCAAGGCAAAGACTCTACCATATTGTAGTTGAGCTGGGAATCCCGAAAAAATATGCCGCCCTCATTCAAATATGCATGAACGAAAACAAAGGGCGAGTTAGAATAGAAAACCACCTCTCAGAACCACTTGAAATCCGGGACGGACTAAAACAAGTCGATGGCCTATCACTGTGTCTTTTTTACCTTGTGCTCGAGTATGTCATCAGAAAAGTACAAGACGACAACACGGCCAGATCATCCCTGAACAGGGTCACACAAGTACTCGCGTATGCGGATGACATCGCCGTTCTGGGCGATAATCTCGAAACTATAAGTAAAAACTGTGAAATCATCATGCAAGCAGCAGAAGAGGTGGGCCTAGAAATAAACGAAGACAAAACGAAATACATGATAACGACGAGAGCAGGTGGACCTCAGAGAACACATATAAACGTCAGGGGCGAGATATTTGAAAACGTCAAAGAATTTAAATATCTGGGAACGATCGTCAGTAACGAAACGTCAAAGGAAATTAACAAAAGACTACATTCCGGCAACGCTAGTTGGCATGCAGCCAGTAAACTATTAAAATCCAAACTGCTATCACGTAATATAAAGCTCCGTGTCTATAGAACCATAATCATGCTGATTGCTTTATAGGGATGCGAAACATGGGCTCTCACAAAACGGGAAGAAAACAAATTCCACGTATTCGAGAATAAAGTTTTAAGGGGTATATTTGGCGGTAAATATGACGAGGAATCAGGACAATGGAGGAAACTCCACAACCACGAATTGGAAGAGCTATACCACAAACCTACAATAGTGAGAGTGATGAAGTCGCGAAGATTAAGATGGGCCGGACACGTAGCGCGAATGGGCGATGATAGGACCGTGCATAGAATTCTTGACGGTAAACTAATGGGGAAGAGACCGACAGGACGGCCGCGACGGAGATGGGAGGACAATGTTAGATTGGACCTCGAGGAGATCGGATCGGATGATCGAACGTGGAAGGAGAGCGCACAGGACAGGGAACAATGGCAGAGCCGAGTCGGTGAGGTCATGAACTTCAGGGTTCCTACAGGCCAGTAAATAAAAATAATAATAATAATAATAATAATAATATATCATCATCATCATCATCGGCACTACAATCGGGAGCCGGTCTTGGCCTTATTTAGAATGTCCTGAGGCTTGTTAAATTTTCCATAATGATTTGTTTTTTCCGGGCAAGGTCATTAGTCTTGCGCCAGAGGCTCCCCGGCGGGGAATCGAACCCCGGTCTCCTGCGTGACAGGCGGGTATACTTACCACTATACTATCGAGGAACAATAATAATATATACACCTGTATAAAAATGGTGAGTTTTATGTAATCTATAATCGATTTGCGTTAGGAAAAAATTAAGAATAATAAAGACGAGACATCTTTTTATTTACTATTTTTATTGTTATTTTTTATTATTTATTATTATTTTTATTTTTCTTCTTGAATTGTAACCTTTCAAAACGCTATATATTTTTTTTTTCCCAACAATTTTTTTTTTATTACACTTCTTTCGTGAGAACCTATAGCGCCGATTAGGCGCCCTGAGATACCATCAAAAAACCGTTGCAGTTCCTCTTGAACAGCTGCAGGTTGTAACGCCCCAGGAACACTCGCGCGGGAAAGGAGATCTATGGCGGTTCCTTTGAACGCCATTACTTTCCTTCCCACCAATTATTCAAAAAACTGCCACTAAACCAATCCACAGGCAATGTAAGAACCATGCCTAGCCGCCCAAGTAGACCAAACCAACATAGCACCAGCGAAAATGCTGCACCATGTACCCGATTGGTTGTATGATCGGCGTAGATGCGGCGCACAGTCGCCGATCGTATAAACATCCAACGTCCCCGTACACCATATTGCACAGCTGCAACCCTTTCGGTTGTTGTTTTCAACTTGTAAATTTTCCTTACCTATGTGCGTGCTGGTTGGCTGGTCGTGAGACACAAAAAATATCATTCAGGGGCAGCCAAAGTGCTGTGCGCAGTTTGGATGAACATAAACACCCTAGCTTAATGGTTGGCCCCAGTTGCAGACAATACTTTCGTTTCAGGCAAATATATCTACATGTCCACGGTTCGCATGCTGAGGGATGCTCAGCGTGGGCGACCGGGGTAATCATGTGTGTGTGCATCCTCGCTGCGACTGGTCGTCGGAGTTCGTTTTCCGATGGGTCGCTTGGGCCAGGGGATTCAAAAGCGAAGTTGTTATTCCTTTTTTATCTAATGGATGGCGTTTGTTAGGTCGGATGGTGATTTCAGTCTGAATCGAGAGGCCACTGAAAGAGTATCTTTCTGTCATATTGTCAAGTGTTGCCTGGACGGCAAAAAGTAATTTAATGTACAGTGCGAAGTTGCGTTTGTGTTCGTTAGAAGAAATAACTATTGTGTTATATTTCACATTGCCTAATGTATAAATAAGGAACTGAATATATACCCGTTGGAGTTCAAATAACTATTGTGTTATATTCCAATTACTTAATGTATATTTGGGGTTTCGATCCCCAAATCGTCGTTGTCATCGAGAGTCTGCTCCGTTGAAGAGGCTGCAGTCGCTGGAGTCCCTGGGGGCCGCTGATGGTCCTCTCGTGGTGGCGGCTGATGTCGAAGTGCCCGTGTGTTCGCGCCAATTTTCCACACATGTGGTATGTGTCAAACGAAATTGGCGGGAAAGATCCGGCGTCGGTTCTCGTTCTACGTGTGAGCGAGACCAACGTAGTACCGCGTCGACTCCACGCCAATTCAGCCGTGACTCTCCTTTGTGTGTGAGGGTGACCGAGAGTGTGCTTGACTTAATTAGTCGAAAGCCACTCTCGGTGCAAGTCTTTCCATACGGCCACTGCGTGGAGGTTATGGAACTTCTGGACTAAGGAAGGAGTCAGAACAGTCCTACTTCACCAAACACATGGCGAAGAGACGACAGGCTAGGACGGGTTTTGGGATCCTGTGCCCCTGCCAGCAACTAATAGAAACCCGATACCCTTACAGATCCACAGCTTCCCCGCTTCGTAACGGAACGAGTTCTGATACAAGGATGTTCGCGCCGTTATGAGATGAACCGCGAACTGATGCGATTCGTGGGATTGTCTCGTAGAGATAAACCGAATTACGCGGAACAATACCTCGAATCTCCGAAGAACAGTACCCGTGATAATATCTGTAAAACAGACAGAGGTCAGCTACGCGCCTTCGATGTGATAGCGACTGTAGTCCCGACTTCATCGCCGTGTCCCCGATCAGGCGGATTGCTCGTCTCTGAATGCTCTTAAGTCGATTGAGGGTATCTTTAGGAGCAGAGCTCCAAATATATCGACTACAGTCCCGACGTCAGCGTCGCGTCCCCGATCAGGCGGATCCCCCGTCTCTGTATGCTCTCAAGCGGGTTAATGATATGTTTAGGAGCAGACCTCCAAACATGAGAGCAATATTCGAGCGCCGGTTTAATTTGAGATTTATACGCAAGAAAAAGTTGACCCGGAGTAAAATATTTCTTATAGCTCAGTTTTCCAGACACGGATCTAGCGATGTTCGATACATGTTTATGCCACGATACATTCCTACAGACCCCCCCCCCCCCCCCCCCCGAGCAACCTCATGCTTTCCTAAGATTCAAGGGCCTGACCATTCATCATTATGTGTGGAACCGATGATCCACTTTTCTTTGTGAATGTTGTACACTGTGTCTTCGTTGCATTGAAGTCCACGAGAGTAGCATTTCCCCACTGTAGGACCTTATCCAAATTCCGATTCAGAGAGTCGATCTGGCTACATCTCATCTGGTGCGACCTAGATGCAACAATCGGCCGATCACTCGAAAAGGAGGAAGGAAGCCTACTACCATCCGCAAAACTGAACACTCGGTTATCCGTTGTCTCCAACAAATCATTTATGTGAAGCAAAACAAGGTTGGAGCTAAAATAGAACCTTGATGCACTGTGGGGGTTCTTAAAGCTCACCTGAAGAACCCCCCATATTCGCAACCCATATTTGCATCTCAATCACCAGCATACCTGAAACATTTCTTTTCTCAAAGACATTTAATGCATTATCTGAAAATCCCTAAAAAGAATTCTCACTGCATTCGCGCATTTAATGCGTTATTCAAATTTCCTGTAAAAAATTCTTCATCATACGGCATCATAAATCCCAAACCATTCAGCACCCTTGTCATCGTTAAAATGCTATGTCGGACAGCTTGTTTACACAGCTGCAATAAACCGACCCGCGATTCGTTTGTCCAATCGGCAAACAATTACCGCATCCCAAGCATTATCATCGAAGCCGAATCCTCTAGCATTTCCTAGTACAAACAAGAACTCGGTTCCTACTGCAGTCAGAGAGGCCATACACATTTAAAACCCATTAACACCTTTTCCTAATGGCGATGCATCTATTAACGCATCTGCACCACTCATCCACGACTGTAATGATGCCCTTATTTGTTTTCAGCACCATTTCTCCGATGAGTTGCCGTCTATGATAGCTACAGTGCACAGCGTAAACAATGATCTATACGATCCCATTGTTCTTTTCCCTCGTTTCAGTTTTCGTTTATCCTTTGCTGAAAGCATCGATAAACATGGTGATGTGTACGATCACACATACACCCCACTGCACCAAAGAGATCGCCGGCCATTGGTCACACCCAGTAAGGAAAGATCGCATTTCCTTAGTGGCCACACCCTTAAGAGAAAATTTTCTCTTTCTCCACCATATCTCACCCTTAATTGAGGGGGGAATTCAAGTCAGAGTTCTACCCTCGATGAGTCGTTTTCCATCACCCGGCCAAGCCGGTCGGTCCCACTCCCGCTCCCCGGTGCGCACGGCGACGCGAAATTCAACCGCGAGTGAAAGCCTAATTGAGTCAGATTAAGTAAATAGCAATTATAATTATATTAAAAGTAATTTCTCCTGTGACCCCGGTCTAAACACAATAGTGTAAAATGTGAAAAAAGACAAACAATTAAAGTAATAAAAAGGCGATGATCAACGATCAATCCGTGCGTTTCATTTAATTTTCCGTGCAGCAGTTTCCCGGTTGTTTTTCCTTTATTCTTTTCCTATGGTGATCGTTTTTTTTTTGCAGCGGAATTCGACGGAATTTATAGTGAAGATGGCGGAAGAAGCGAACCCGGTGCAGTACGCCTGCACACAATACTTCTTCGCCACAGCACGACTAAATAAACAGGATACTAACCCGAACACTCGCCGTCCAAACAACCCGGATTGATCGATTTTCAAGGAAGCTCTCGTCCAGTCGCAAAGGTGTTGGGAAAGTCCATATGAACGAAGTTTGTTCAGAAATGTCCCGTACCAGATACGGCTACATCTCAGCTGGTGCAACGTTGATGTACTAATCAGCCGGTCACCCGAAAAAGGGGAAACATGCGTACTATCATTTGCAAACTGAACACCTTGTTATCCATTGACTCCAACAAATCATTTATGTGAAGCAAAACAAGATTGGAACCAAAATAGACCCTGAGGCACCCCGAAATTAACAGGATACAGATCCAAACACTCGCCGCCCACAACAACCCGGATCGATCGACCTTCGAGAAAGCCTTTCGTCCAGTCGCAAAGCTGCTATGAACGAAGTTTGGCCAGCAATGCTCCGCGCCAGACACGGTCAAAAGCCTTGGAGCTATCCAATGCGACCGCCCTTGACTCACCATGCCCCTCAATCGCAGATGTCCATATATCGGCTATAAGGCTCAAAAGAGCTCCCGTGGACCGCCTGCCACGGAATCCGTATTGACGATCATTCAGAAGTCCGTTGCACTCCAAATACTTAATCAAGTCAGTTTTAAAGACTTTTGCCATCACCTTAGATAACATAGACAGTAATGCTATCGGTCGGTAATTTTGTGGGAGACACTTTTTTCCTCTCTTTGTGATTGGCTGAACTCGAGCCACCTTCCAGCAGGTAGGAGAGGTCCTCCGTGCATAAGATAAGCGAAAGAGTCTGCCAAGAACCGGCGATAATTCTGGAGCACAGTTCTTAAGGACTATTGCTGGTATTCCGTTCCGGGTCGGTTACTTTCCTACAGTCCAGTCCACGTAGAATGCGTTGAATAGTATGCGACCGAAACTTCACATCCCACGTCGAAGACCGCACCGGCGCGATCACAGGCGGTTCCAAAAGACCGGATTCAAGGTTTGAATTCGCCGAAAATAAATTCGCGAACACATTAGTTTTATCTTTTGAATTTTTGGCTAACGTCTCGCTGTCCGTCACCAACGGTGGGTAAGAGGAGGAAGCGAAGTTAATGCCTACAGCCCTTGCCACTGACCAGAAGGAGCGCGAACTAGTCGGGCAATGAAGGAGTTTATTGGTGACTATGTCGTTGTGAGCTTTCTTCGCGGTATCAATCGCCTGGTTGCACGCACAAAATTCGTTCTGTTAACCTCGGTGGGATTGGAACGCCTTGTTTAAAATCTCTATTTTTACCGCTGTAATCTGCTCGCATTTTTTATCAAACTAAGGTTTATTAGATGAACTTCGTTTGATGGAATGCGGAATGTAGATATCCATCCCGAGAAGAATAATCTCCGGGACCGACTCCGCGCATGCGTTAACATCGGAGTCTTCAAAACACACCTCCGACCACGGAAAGGATGTGAAGAAATTTCGCAAATCGTCCCAGTTAGCAGCCCCAACCTCCATACACGGCGAAGCTGGTTAGGTCGGTTATTCGGTTAAAATACAAGTGGTTGCGCGACCGATACCAAACAGTGATCCAGCGATCTCCACGATATAAATGCTCACCTCGGACGTCAAGAACAGATCCAGGGTGTTCGCATAATCACCTCGGGTATCCGGCATTCGCGTAGGTTTCTCCACGAGTTGGCTCAAAATCCGGCTAACAGCGAATATCTCCACCTGTCCCCCAGCGTCGTCGGTTTTGTTAGAATGCACCAAGCATCCGGAACTATGCACATTAAAATCGCTAAGGACAATTTTACAAGCTGGGTGGTTGATCTGTATCCAGTCGACGGTATGTGAAAGATATTCGAAAAAATGTCGCTGGTCGATCGACACCTCAACAGAATATCAGCGACTCAGTTGCGCAAGCAATACCCGATCCACAAGCATCGGATTCAGGAGCAAGTAGCTAGTGGCACAATTTTTGATCCACAAGTGTGGAAGAAGAAGCCAATCCGCAATGGCTGCGAATGGTTCGCCGAGCAAGTCGTCGATGGCAGATCAGACTGTTCCGGCACTAAAAAAGAGGCAGGAAGTCGTCAAGAGATTCCTCATGCGGTTGGAGGAGTTCGTAAACAAAGCGAATGAGGTGGCTTCACGAGAGGAAGTCGCAAACAGATTCCGCAAGCTGGAAAACGCATTTAAATCTTTTGAGCATCTCCAGGAATGCGTCGAGGAGATGGACTCTAACCTGGAGGTCGACAAGGAGAATGAGGAACGAGTAGCCTTTGACGACCACTACTTTTCGCTACAAGGCAGACTCACTCAGCGGTTAAACGCATCAACGGGCACAGGCGCCACCGCATTGGATGTTTCAGGAGATACCCTTGGACCGACAACTATTTCCACGTCAACAGCGGAGCAACTAGGAATGGGGATGTTGCTTCATACGCTTAGCTCCAGTCAAACTATGATGAACACTTTGGTGGAAAAACTAGTTAGCCGGTCAACGGATCTGACAGCATCGGATTCAATGGGTGGAACGGCAATCCGACCGATTAAGCTAAGGAACATCGACGTGCCTACCTTCACTGAAGACTACAAACAGTAGGTAACGTTCCGGGATATGTACAAAACGCTCATCCACGATTACCCCCATTTATCAGCGATAGAGAAATTCCAATTTCTTCCGACTTCCTTGAGCGCGGACGCATTGTTGTTGGTTCGTGATGTTCCGGTCATAGTAGCAGACTATCAGGAAGCTTGGGCCGAACTAGTGCTGCGGTACTACAAAAGGAAGATCATCTTGGAGGCGCATCTTCGATTGCGCATGTCTATACATCAGGTGCTGCGTAGTTCCGCAGATTTATCAACGGCCTTTTCGACCAAGGTTCGGGCTTTGCGGGCATTGGAGCTGCCAATGGAGCACTGGGGTTGTTGGCTGGGTTTCACTACAGTCGGGAAGCTTGATAGTGAGTGACGGCAGTTTTGGACTCGAGAAACCAGCAGGAACTAAATGCCGACATTCAAGGAGCTGATCGAATTGGTGGAAGTCCGACTTACTGAACTAGAGAGCATGCCAAGGGCGTAGAACAGTTTCAAGGGTGACTTTGTTCGGGACAGAGGTATGGCAGCCGGCCCACGAAAGAAGACATATTGGGCGATCACATCACCAGTGCCGGCTAAGTGTCCCAAACGCGCACAGCCGCTTCCATTGTTCCGATGTGGCGCATTCAGGAGTCTCTCAATTCGACTGCGTGACCAGTTTGTCCACCTGTATAAGTTGTGTTTACCCGCCTGTCACGTGGGAGACCGAGGTTCGATTCCCCGTCGAGGAGCCTCTGGCGCAGGACTAATGACCTTACCCGGAAAAAAACAAATCATTATGGAAAATTTAACAAGCGTCAGGACTTGCTAAATAAGACCAAGACCTGCCCTTGTCACCCATCAGGTCGACCCATTAGGGCCCTCTGGGAAATGGAGAAGGTTCCAGAGACGAAGACGGGTTTGGAGGGAGAAGAGAGGAGGGCAATGAGACATTTTGCGGACACACACCAACCTTCAGCAGAGAGACGCATCGGGTGGAGATACCGTTCAAACATTTCCCACCGTCATTGGGCCATTCCAGGGAAGTCGCCATCCAAAAATACCGGACAACCAATGCTGCTATTTGCCTCACCATCCAGTACTTAAAGCCGAGAGTGAAACCACCAAGCTCAGGGTGCTATTTGTTGCCTCTCAGCCCACCAGCAATGGAACATCTCTTAACGATCACCCGATTGTTAGACCGTCCTTGCAGTCGGATCTCATTTCAATATTGACCAGGTTTCGCAAGCAAAATTCCTAAGAATTATTTGGCGAGACGACCCATAGGAGGAGTACCAAACGTTTAAGCTGATAACCGTAACATACCGAAAGGCATTTGCGGCGTTTCTGGCAATGCGCTGTTTAGTCCAGATTGCCGATGAGATCGAGCAATCGTGTCCCGAGGCGGGGCGAATCACCAAAGAGGACCTTTACATAGACGATTGTATATCCGGAGCATAATCCGTGGAGGAGGCAGTCCGGTTGGTGGATTATCTGACGGAAGCTCTTAAGATCGGAGGATTTCCGCTACATAAGTGGAAATCAAAACGCAACAAATTTCTGAGGTGGCTGTCTTATGATTCACCAGGTGCTGGAGAAATGTACCAGTACACCAGTTGGAGTGGATTGGCAGCCCAGGGCAGTCTATTTGAGCTACAAAGTACAGGAGATTCCGGAGGTGTCAACGAAGAGGAAGGTCCTGTAACACTTATCCACGCTTTATGATTCATCGGGCTTGGTCGCTCCAGTGGTGGTGCCAGCTAAACTGGTATTACAAAAACGGTGGCTTAAACCCATCGATTGGGACGACCCCCTGGATGAAGAGACTCGGAAGGAGTGCAGTGAATACTTCGGGGGATTACCGGCAATAGGGCCGATGAAGATCCCACGTTGGTTGGGATATCTGAAGCCCCTTCAGTTACATAGGTTTTTGGATGCAAGCGAGAAGGGGTAATTAGCTGCCCAGGTGCGTATCATCACGGCAAATATCAAGGTAGCCCCAGTTAAGCAGGTGTCCCTCCCAAGGCCCATCTCTTGGCTGGGCTTTTTTCGTTCGTGAGGAAGACGCTTCACGTTAGCGAGGTTCAATGCTTCGCATATACCGTCCACGATAGTGCTGCAATAGCTCTCGGATCATCCCAGGCGATGGAAGACATTGATCGCTAATCGTACTCATACATTTTGGAAAGGTTGCGAAGAAGGAAGAGGATTGCTTGTCGACGTGCCTAACCGTAAGGGAGCTCGTCGGAGCGGACCTGTGGTGGTGACGTCCGGCGTTTCTTCGAGACAAAGAGCTGGGATTGCCCCGGACGCACATTTACCAAGTACGAAAGGCGGACACCGGAGCACCGGTAGAGCTCGAGGAGCACAAGGAATCATGTTTTGTAATTCAGCAAAAGGATATCTCCATAACAAGAAGGTTCTCCACCTTCACTCGAACAGTGGCTTGGCTTGGTTCATCGACAACAGTAGCTGCAAGGGAGACAACAGGTGACCCAGGCGCTCGGGTGTTCTCGATAGTGAGGAATGAAGATCGCCACACGCATCATATTGCAAGCGGCTCAGTCTGAATCGCTCGAGACGGGCCTGACGACCATTCAAGCCGGGAGAAAATTGTCAAAACGAAATGAACTGGTTTCGCTCGACCCATTCATCGATGACCAAAGTGTCCTCAGTGTGGGAGGAAGACTGGAGACAGCAAAATGGAATACGAACGCCAACATCTACCAATCTTAAATCCACAACATCACCTTGCAAATATCATCGTAAGGGACTTGCATTTGAAGCTGATATACGCTCAACGCCGGTTAATGCTCGCCGCAGTGAACTCTCGGTACTGGATCATAGAAAGTCGAGGGCTTGCCCGGAGGGTCATCGCTGAATGCACGGTTTGAGTTCATCATAGAGCACATGTGCTATCTCAACAGATGGCGGCATTGCCAGCCAGTAGAAGTAATCCTGCAAGGCCATTTAGTAACGGCGGCATTGATTACGGAGGTTCTACCACTCTTCGGACATGGAAAAGACGCGGCACAAGGTGAGTCAAAGGCTACATCTGTCTCTTCGTATGCTTGGCAACCAAGCAAATACACATCGAAGCGGTTAGCGAGCTGTCCGGCGAGTCTTTCCTGGCAGTATTGTGGAAATTCCTCGCGCGTAGAGGTTTTTGTCACACCCACAGTCATAATGGTACCAATTTCGATAATGTTACCAATTTCGTTGGAGCATCTCGAGAACTGCAAGAAGTTTATGGCCATATAAGCCAGAGAACTACCCGGGACAAGATCATGGCGGGGTTAGCCACTAGTGGGAGCGCTTGGAAATTCATTACCCCGGCAGGCCCCCATTTGGGTGGCTTGTGGGAGGCCGGAATCAAGTCCATGAATCGTTCTCTTAAGCGAGTTATTGGAAATGCCTTGCTAACTTTCAAGGAGTTTACTGCCGTATTGGGCCAGATCGAGGCTTATGTGAATTCCCAACCGCTAGTTGTCCGTCGCCGAAGTATTGACCCCCAGTCATTTTCTAGTTGGAGGACCAGCTATAAGCGTTCCGGAAGTCAATCTGGAAGACACAACCATCACCTGGCGGCCCAGATGTATGTACTTGCAGGCATTACGTTGCAGACTCGCAACAAATGGTATCATCCTAAAACAAACTTAAGAAATCCGGTCGTGGCGCTTCAGAAGGATGAGCAACTATTTCCATGGGGAAGGTTGTCGAACTTCATCCTGGCAGAGGTGGCAAGGTTCAAGTGCAACTGTAAAGGTTCAGGGGGACACACCCAAGCGAGCCGTCACAAAGTTGGTCCTGCTTCCGGTTGCTCAAGATGAGGCAGTTGTACTGACAGTTCATGGTGAGCGGAATGTTGGAGACGGAGCGACCATTAATACCGATTGTCCTCTTTGTTCTCTTAATGGTCACGTGAATGGGGACACGGGGACACAGAGAGAATATAAGCGGTGGCAGCTGGTCAGTTGGGTAGAGTACGAATCAGTTCCAAAACAAATAAACCAGTTTATTCAGGGTCCACCGTCTCAGTCCGGGATATAAGCATCGCCAAGAAAATTGGTGCTGAAGGGAGCCCAAAGCTCTTTTAATAAAGGCAGCCGGTGGGTAAGGCAAAAGAAAATAACCCTCCAAATGAAGATCAAAGTGTCAGAAGAAGCAAAATGGCGTCGACAATTGAGGTCAAAAAGGTAACAACGAACAGGTTGATTAATTTAAGGCGGTTAATATACGAGGGCAAGATTAAGGGGTTTTCCCATCCTAGCCCTCGAAGAGCGAACAGAAAAAAGTGACCTTGAAGACTTTCGATTCTATAGATACGGAATATACGGATATAATATATACCTGGGTATCATATTCAAGCAGTGGAAGGACGAAGGTAAGGTAAAAGGATCGAGTTACGTACAGATCGGAGAATCCCTTACACCTTTGGTTCACGAATTCCGGGACAGAGTTGACTTTACGGATCGTCTCATCAATTTGCGAGAGAAAGTTAACTTCCCTGTCGCAAAGAATCCCAAGATCTCGAATAGATTGGAGAATGGTCAAGGGTTGGTTATGGAGGGAATAGGGACGTGAGGATGAGTGAATACGCTAACAGGAAAAGGTTATAGATAGGCATTTGCCGATTTTAAGTAAAAAGCAATTTTTTTCACACCAAGTCGAGAAGTTGTCAAGGTCTGATTGCAGCAGTGCAGCAGAATCAAGTGGTGAGTCGATGATCTTGTATATCTTGGTGTCATGATCGTATAGGGACCAGCAAGAATTCTTAATGACCTTACCAATGTCATTAGGGGCAAATATAAATTGGAGAGGGTACAGGTGGCTTTGTGGCGACTCTAACAGATACACACAATTCACAAGCAAAATAGTGAAGAGCACTGAACGAAAAATCGAATAAGAAAATACATCAGAGCCGTATACCTTAGCGATAACATAACAATTCACATCAGTGGAGTATAGTCGAGTTTAAAAATCAATTTCTTAAATCGGCCAGTAGCCTGATGGGTAACGCTTAGGTACAATTTTTGGTGATTCAAACTGTCATAGCGTCAGTTCGAATCACACGTTCTTCTTCACTATTATTTCAAAGGCTATGGCTTCCCCGAGGGACCCCAAACGCGGCAAGAAAGAGGTTGGATATCATGGACCTGAAGCGAACGGAATAAAGTTTATCCTTTAGATAGGAAGAAATCTACTTCAGCAATGCAGGTTCGACGCCACGGCGGATAATTTGATAAGGATTAGATTGTGGGACATTTTGTCGAAAGCTTTACTGAGGTCGGTTTAGACCATGTCGACCTCGTTACCGTGCTCTAATGTTGAGAGTGTAAAGGAAGTGAAGGTTGGTTATAGTTGATCGTTGAGACCATTGAGAAAACCATATTGCCTTGATGAAATAAAAGATTTGGAACGAAAACTAAAAGATTCGCGTAGAACGCTTTCGTGAATCTTGGGTGAGCAGTACAATTTGGTGATAGGGCGGTAATTCGCGACATCATTTTTGCGACCCTTCTTGTGGGTGGGAGTAATGAAGGAGATTTTCCAAATCTGGGGAAATACGCCTTGAGAGATTGAGAGATTGAAGATCAGTGACAGAGGAGCAGAGAGAATGGATGAGCATTTCTTGAGGAGGATATATAAATGTCTTGGCCGGGAGGAAACCACTTGACATTGCAGCTAGAGAAATCGTTGCTTTGCATGAGGTTTTACAAGAGAATCGCCGCAGAATGGTCAGCTCACAGAAGAATTGGAGGCTCCATCAACGCAAGCTCAAGACTAAATGCTGCCGCCACCAAGCATTGAGGAAACATTAAAAGCCATTAGACAGCTCAAATCAAATAAAGCCACCGGAGCTGATGGCATACCAGCTGAGCTGATCAAGCAAGGAGGGACAGCGTTACATCACACAATTCATGAGATCGTGGTGCACGCATGGGAGCAAGAAGAGATGTCGGAAGATTGGCGTTGTGGAATAATTTGCCCCCTACATAAGAAGGGAGATATCACAGTGTACAGCAACTATAGGGGTACAACATTGCCGACTACCGCCTATAAGATCGGATAGCCCCATACGCTAAAGTTATAATTGGTTAATATCAGTGCGGCTTCATACCAGGCAAATCAGCGATTGATCAGGTATTCACCCCTAGGCAGGCGATTGAAAAACGTTAGGAATTTAAGATTCCATTATATCATCTATTTATAGACTTTAAGGCCGCCTACGACAGCATAGCCAGGGTAGAACTATATAATGCCATGAGAGAGTTCAGCATTCCAAACAAATTGATACGACTTTGTAGGTTGACCATGACCAACGTAACTAGCCAAGTCAAAATAGCGAGATTGCTGTCCAAATCAATGAATATCTTTAATGGACTCCGACAAGGGGACGGTCTGGTCTGCCTCCTCTTCAACCTGGCGTTGGAGAAAGCAATCCGTGACTCTGGCGTTACAACTAGAGGGACTATTATCACCAAGTCCAGCCAGATACTGGCCTACGCAGATGACATCGACATCATCGGTAGAACCGAATCGGCTGTACAGGATTCCTTCACCCACATCGAGCAGGCGGCACAAAAACTGGGACTGCACAGTAAAAAAGGGAAAACTAAGTACATGGTGGCAACTTCTGCGAAGAGAAGACCTAACGTTGGTCAAACAATCAGGGTAGTGGATCACGAATTTGAAGTAGTGCCATCCTTTAACTACCTTAGGTCAATAGTATCTGCCGAAAACAATATGGAAGAAGAAATACGCGAACGGCTGATCAAATCCAACAAAGCCTACTATGGTCTATCAAGGCTTTTGAAATCCCGAAATTTATCCAGAACATCCAAGCTATTACTGTACAAGACCATGGTCTTACCAGTACTCATGTATGGATCCGAGACCTGGGTGCTTAATAAAAGGCATTCTGAACTCTTACTCGCGTTCGAGAAGAAGGTCTTAAGGAGAATTGTTGGCCCCATATGTGAGGGAGGACGATTCCGGAGACGATACAACCATGAGTTGTACGCAATCTACCTTGAAGCTAATGTTGTAAGAAAAATCATGCTCGGTAGACTCCGGTAGGCGGGACACCTAGCTCGCTGATGGTGGGATGGCGTAGACCATGACGCCCAGAGCCTGGGCCAAGACCGGATCCCGGTTGTAGTGCCGATGATGATAATGATGAAGTAAGTAAAATATAGGAGAAAGGAAGAAATAAAAAATGTATTATATATAAAAGGCTCCTCGATAGTATAGTGGTTAGTATACCCGCCTGTCACGAGCGAGACCGGGGTTCGATTCCCCGTCGGGGAGCCTCTGGCGCAAGACTAATGACCTTGCCCGAAAAAAAACAAATCATTATGGAAAATTTAACAAGCCTCAGGACTTGCTAAATAAGGCCAAGACCGATTCCCAGTTGTAGTGCCGATGATGATGATGATTATATATAAAATGTCAAAATTTCAAAAAATGACCCGCCCCCATAGTGTAAGCCTGGAGGTGACGACCTCGCTACTACAGGAAGGAAGAGTTTATAACATCACAACGTCGAAAGTATGAAAGAAGAGAGAAAATATACACATACTGCGGTAGTGCACAAAAGACAACGTGGCAAGCGACACGGGCCTACAAAAGGAGGATGGGGTGTCATGAGAAATCGGCCTTTTATTACCCGTCCATCTTTGTAGTTAGTAACCGCATGCAGTAACGCAGTAAGCGCCCCCCCCCCCCCCCCCCCCCCCCGGGATATCTTTTCAGATATCCCGAGACCAAACCTAACATTCCCATGGAAGTTGTCGCTAGACACGATGAATTCCATGTCTCGCGTAAGTCAGTCTCCTAACCTAACCAAACCTAACATTCCCTTGGAAGTTGGTGATTCTGGTTGTCGCTAGACACGATGAAGACGAAACATGGTCAGTCTTTCTAGCCTCTTAACCTAACCAAACCTAAGATTCCCATGGAAGTGGGTGATTCTGGTTGTCGCTACACACGATGAAGTCCATGTCTCGCGTAAGTCAGTCTTTCTAGCCTCCTAACCTAACCAAACCTAACAGTCCCATGGAAGTGGGTGATTCTGGTTGTCGCTAGACACGATGAAGTCCATGTCTCGCGTAAGTCAGTCTTTCTAGCCTCCTAAACTAACCAAACCTAACATTCCCTTGGAAGTTGGTGATTCTGGTTGTCGCTAGACACGATGAAGTCCATGTCTCGCGTAAGTCAGTCTTTCTAGCCTCTTAACCTAACCAAACCTAAGATTCCCATGGAAGTGGGTGATTCTGGTTGTCGCTACACACGATGAAGTCCATGTCTCGCGTAAGTCAGTCTTTCTAGCCTCCTAACCTAACCAAACCTAACAGTCCCATGGAAGTGGGTGATTCTGGTTGTCGCTAGACACGATGAAGTCCATGTCTCGCGTAAGTCAGTCTTTCTAGCCTCCTAAACTAACCAAACCTAACAGTCCCATGGAAGTGGGTGATTCTGGTTGTCGCTAGACACGATGGAGTCCATGTCTCGCGTAAATCAGTCTTTCTAACCTCCTAATCTAACCAAACCTAACAGTCTCATGGAAGTGGGTGATTTTGGGTGTCGCTAGACACGATGAAGTCCATGTCTCGCGTAAGTCAGTCTTTCTAGCCTCTTTTAATGGCAAATCAGCTTCGTTTGTCTCTTGGTGAAGAGACTTTATTCACAAGTTCCTCTACAAAATTGTAAATTCCTAATATATGTATTTTTAAAAACGTGTGTTTTCCACAGTGTATCGTTGTACACGTTAGGGGAGGGACATCATTTGATCAGCTTGTGCTGGAAAAGGTTGTATTCCTTTCTTACAGATTACTGAAATTTGCGGACATCCCATTCAGAAAATAAATTAATACAACAGCGATAGCAAAAATACGAAAACAGTTTTTGGTTTTTATATTCCAAATATCAACTCTAGTCCCGGAAGAAAGTCGCAATTAATGAAAAGAGATCATAAAAATTCGTACGAATGATGTTTTTAGAGTATTTCTCGGCGATTAACAAAGCTCCGAATATCAAAGTTAATCGCGGAAAGAAGAATTCTCCTTCAGCAGACGAAGTCGGAATTAATGAAACGACTTAATAAAAATTCGTGAAAATGATGTTTTGACAGTATTTCTTAACCATTGACAAAGCACCCAAAACCATTAACTCGAATAGGATTTTTATTGGCATTAAAATACTTATGAACCACAAGTTACTCGAACATTTTCAATCCGAAGTCAAATACATTATTTTAACGATCTTTTAAGGTCAGAAAATTAATTCTTTTTATATGCTTCTCTCAAGAATGGTGAACCTACAGCGATGAAGAATTTATTTTAGGCATTTTTTATGAAGTTCGGTGTAACTGAAGATAAAAAAAGAATCTCATAGAGTAGAAAGAGTATTGATAGGTTACAAATTTTTCTGATTTCACCACATAATGTAGCATCCAGTTGATGGCCAGAAAAGAACTCTCGTGCCAGAGAGAAAATGCTCATATTTCATAAATTTAAATAATTTAGTTGGGAGTATTACCGTCATCCTCAGAGGCAAGACAATCACTTAGTGATTACCAAATTTTAATGAGATTCCATTGAAATCCCTTGAGATTTTCAATATCTATTGTTCAATATAAAACAAAGATTCAAGGATTTAATGAAGTTAGCTACAATGGTTGTCCCTAAAATCCCTGATAATCATTAATACTTTCTTTGCATTAATGAAGAATCGCTTTGTGTCGTAAGTAAATGACAATAACGTCGCTGAACAATCAAATTAAAGGGATATTCAATCATTGTAAGAAATTATTTGGGTCAGAAGAATGGGGACAAGGCGACCAATACTAAGTAAGCAAGGAGACTAAGAAAGCATCATAAAAATCATTCACAACATTATCATATGCCACGTCATGTATTTTTTCCTTTTTTTTTTTTGTTTTTTTTTTTCATTTTTGTCTAATGATGCTCCAAGGATGCATTTGAAATTGATTTCAATATCCCCCACATCATGCCAGACAGATAGTTGAGATAATTGTAGTCAATCTAAAGGATATAAGTATAGTATGTAAGTTTCTAATGGATAGCAAGAGGACGTGGGTAAACAAAGTTTTATTGAAATGATCTGCATGCATCGGGAATTGGGATAACAACACACAACATTATAACAAAACAATAAGTAATTCATATGAGGTACGTACCAGGAGTCAAATATAAGAATTGGTTTTATCCAAAAAGTTATTACATAACACGGTTAAGTGTGAATTGTGGACCGAAAGAAAGCACATTTCTCTAAGACGTCTCTATACGTACACCACTGTATTCGAGAGATGGTCGTATGCGATATGTACAAACCTCTCGAAATGCTTCCGTACATTTACATTTTAATTAAGATATAAAAAAGATGATGGGTAAGAAAACAAAAACTAATCACAGAGTATAATTAATATATCGATATCCTTGTAGACTTCACTTTATACCGCTTTCTGAATTACATAAGACACCTTCACTGTAACAATCGGTAATTGCTATTATTACTTGTATAGTGTTTATTTATTGTTGTAAAACTACGGCACATGGTTAGGTGAATGCTGGAGAAGAATAAATCTATTTCACACTCGATTGAGATTTGATTATATTTAAATCTTGCTTTGTTGCTTTTTTTTCTGTTTGTTTGATGTAATTAATTTTAAACGAACACTTCTGTTTGAAATTTGTAACTATGAACCGATAACAAACTAGATAGTAGATACTTCTCGTTTGAATGCGTATCGAACGGACTATAATGTGTGCATCCTTGTATGTAGCATACAAAAATATATATCGATATCCTCTTTTTATTATTTCCACCACCTTCACTTTTTTTTGTATTTCGGTTTCTGTTTTTTTTTTTTTTTTTGTTAATTTATTTTATTCTTAATTAAAACGTTAAAACATTAATTAGATGAAAATACTCTTTTTTGGCACAGAAAATGGACTCCTACCGTCTCTTACGATTTGTTATTAGATACTGAACATATCTGGCAGATAGACTAATTGTCCATAGGATGTCGGATTCATGGTATGGAATCTCTCTATTTATCTTTAATGGAGAAAAGCTCATCACCCTCATTGTTGTCGTTGCCGCCGCCACGGTCGAATCGAATGGCAAAAGAATCTCACTAAAATGCGCATGCTAGGAAAGCATCTTCCCAGCTATAAAAGTGGAAGGAAACATCCACTGATACGTAGCTACACAAACGCAAAAACACGATACATACAATACATTAGAAAAAAAAACGAAATACAACAAAAAAACACAAAAACTGAAATGAAAGGAATAGAAAAAAAATTATCTCGCGCTGTGACTGATAAATCAGTATCTAAAAAGGCTGCTAGCTTAAGGCAGGTTCAAATTGAAAGGATATTTAAATTCAATTAAGATTCGCTAAAGTGTTTACAGACTGAGAACGCCGTGGGTTGTAAGACGATGATTCACATAATGTGCAACCTAATATTTTCGAATTCCTTTACTGAATAAGACATTTTATGACCGTTCCTCAACCAGTATTCAGGTTCTTATGCTGGATTTAGTAGATTTAGAGCAAATTACAACGCAAGGACACAGTAACCTTAAGACTACGGTCTAGATTAGGCCTTCATTTAAAATTAACAAACTTCACCGCTCTCGCATACATTGCCTTCGTTTCTATTTCTCCCTTCTTTACTATTTGCTCCTGTCGTTTTCTGGTTTGTCTTTTTCCTTTTCCTTTTTTTGTTTTTTGTGGTGAACCACCCACACCTTGACCAAACAAAGCTTCTTTATCTACCGACTCCTGATCCTGACATATTGGTTTCATTCGATTCGTTACAACAGACCGAATCAAGTCCTTCACGACTATATCTTCATCACTAGCGACAGTCGGTCCGGCATAAGCACACAAAAGTTTCAAGTCCACTATTTTGGAATCACTTGTGTCAGCTGTGATATACCGGAGGGCATACACATACGTTGTCTTCTACACACTTCACAGCGAAAGGACAATATATATCATGTATGAACTGTAGGCATAAAATTTTAATTTGCGAAATGGATTTACTGGGAAAGAATGAGGTGTGCATTCAATACACTCACTGCACCGTTTTTCTATCACACGGTTTTTGTTTTGTCCTTTTCCTGTTTTTTTTTCTTTCTCCTTACTCGAATGCACTTCGTCCTTTAGGCGGAAAGGTCCTTGAGGTGAGCATATCAATGATATGACGGCGAAATGAAATCAAATTCTTTATGTGTGCACTAACGAATCGTTTATGAATCTGTACTGTAATCGAATTCATTTAAGGATGTGCTCAATTTTCAGACTGACGCTGATTGCGTTTAAATTACAGAATTGAAAATGTAGGTCAGTGTATGTGGGGCTATTGATTATTCAGGAAGCTATGAAAGGCATTCAAGTTGTTCCGTGATAAATGTGAGAATATGAGTTGAATAGCATTAAGAGCACGAATAGACGTTGTGGAAGTTGCAATAGAATGTGTCTAATTGGACATCCTGTCACGATGTAATATGTATTCACCTTTTGAATAAGGAGTTCTCCTCGGGCGGTCTTGAGACTTGGGGCGCACCAATTTGTCGTACAATAAAGTTGAACTCTTGCTGTAGCGTATATGACAGGAAACGAAATACGTTTGTATCGTTGCAAAGAACGAAAAGATACCGTCGGCAGAATCCTTCTAGGTGAGGCATACAAATGAGTTTATACATTTATTATGGATTTTATGTTCGAGATGCGAGCCGAAAATAAGGGAAATTTTCGTTTTCCTTTATTAATTATTAATCAACAGCAATTTTGTCGCCATCAAAGCAATTCCTCTTAGATTCATCACACTCATACCAGCATTGGGTCAATTGTGGAACTCATCTTATGGTATGATATTCAGATTGTTCAACGATGCTGTTTTTCGATGAAGATGTTAAAGGCAAAAATTGCCATCCTTGAATACTGACCTTTACATTGACGTGAATACCCCCGTGTTGGTTAAATTAATCAACTATACTACTACTACTACCACTATTTATTGGCCTGTAGGAACCCGAAAGTTCATGACCTCACCGACTCGACTCTGCCATTGTTCCCTGTCCCGTGCGCTCTCCTTCCACGCTCGACCATCCGATCCGATCTCCTCAACGTCAAACCTAACATTGTCCTCCCATCTCGGTCGCGGCCGCCTTGTCGGTCTTTTTCCCGTTGGCTTAGCGTCAAGAATTCTATGCGCGGTCCTATAGTTGCCCATTCGCGCCACGTTTCCGGTCCATCTTAATCTTCGCGACTTGATTACTCCCACTATTGTAACTTTAAAGTAACTTAAAAATGGAATGGGGCACTAAACAAAGATGGATAGAATAATAGTCTAAGTGGTAGGACGGGCAAGAGAGAGGATAAGCCGGATGCTGGGTTATTTTTTTTTTTTTTTTTTTTTGCGGTAGATACCACTAGACCGATCCAGTGGCATGCCGGGCTTTTACCGACTAAACCACCTCTCGCCAGGCTCATATTCCCGTTGATCTCCGCGGAACTTTCTTTTAAATACTCCATCGCGGGGCGGGACGGAGTTTACCTGTTACTCCGCTCGTCACGTCGCAACTTCTGCATCATTTCACAGAGAATACCATTGGTTACGGACCATGCCTGTTTTGAGCTAAGCATGTATTCTATTACTCCAGCCGGAGTAACTGTTCGTCTCATGTATCTCTCCAAAATCGTTCGTGCGGTCTAGAATCTCACGCACTCTGTGAGTACGTGTTCCGCATTTTCTGTTTTGTCTTCACAATACAAGCAGTATGGGCGATTCACATGCTTATACTTGTGCAAGTATTGCCGGAAGCATCCATGTCCTGATATTAGCTGAGTCAAGTAATAATTCAGCTCGCCATGTTTTCTTTTCACCCATGTTTCTATATCAGGTATCATGGTGTGTGTCCATCTTCCTTTGGTGGAAGAATCCCACCTTCGTTGCCATTCTCTTAGGCTTGAGAGCTCTAATTGTGCCCGCATTCTCCAACGATTCTCTTGGGAGACCATATGCAATGCAGCGTTTTCTTTAGCTGCAATGTTAAGTGGTGTCCTCCCGGCCAAAACATTTATGGCATCTTCGGATACCGTTCGAAATGCACAGCATACTCTTAGTGATGCCAGACTATGCGCTGAGTTCACTCCCCTCATGTATGACTTATACTGTGCGGCTCCTGCCCATATGTGAGCTGCATACATTATAGTGGAGGTGTTGACACTGGTTATGAGTTTCCTTATGTGGGGCCGGGGTCCTTCAACGTTGGGTAGCAGTCTCGCCAAACCTTTGCATACTTTTGCCGTTTTTTCACTCGTTTTCCTCAGGTGTTCCTTGAAGCTCAACCTGTTGTCGAGTATAACACCAAGATATTTAATATAGGGACTGGATCTGATTATTTGTCCTTCTATTTCCAAATCAAGGTGTTCAACTTTCTTGCGGCTGCTTATTAAAGCTGCCTCCGTCTTATGTCCAGCTAGTTTCAGTCCGGCCATATCGAGCTAGCATTTAATGCTCTGGATTGCTTGGGAGCAAATATTCTCCAGGTCATCTAGATGTTTAGCTACGGCTACTATTGCCAAATCATCTGCGTACCCAATGGTTCTAAACCCTTCTGGTACATTGACTCTAAGCACACCATAATACATGATATTCTATAACAGCGGACCTAATACATATCCCTGAGGTACACCCGCTGTTATTTTATATTCCTGTGGTCCCTCATCTGTATCATAGAGCAGTCTTCTGTCCGAGAGATAGTTTGCTAATATACGCACCAAGTAGGGGGAGACTTGTAGATCGCCCAACGCTTCTAGAATCCGATTCCAATTCACCGAGTTAAAAGCGTTTTTAACATCAAGCGTCACCACCGCGCAATACTTTTTGGTACCACCTAGCCATCGTGCTCCGGCTATTGCATTGCGAGCGATGTCGCACACCACACTACCTTTCCGGAACCTATGCTGCGATTTAGAGAGCCCCTATGTCCCCTCAGCGAATTATTCCAGGCGAGTGGCTTTTACTTGCTCAAGCAGTTTTCCTGTTGTGTCCAGCATGCATAACGGGCGATAAGACGACGCCTCTTCTGGATTCTTGACTCCTTTTAGTATAAGCACAAGCCGCTGTTTTTTCCATCGCTTAGGAAATAGTCCTGTTTGAAAGCAGGTTGTGAAGAGACTGCTAAAGACTTCCGGCTTTTTTGTTAGAGCAGTCTTCACTACAGCGTTAGGGATACCATCCAGTCCCGGGGTCTTGTTTTTTTTTCAACCCCTGTAGCCAAGAGTACCTTTTCGGTGGTCACGGGAGGTATCTCTCCTTCAGTGATCCTCCACTGCTCTTGCACTCTCAATACCTCATCACACTGCGGGAAGAGGACAGCAACGATTCTGGCCATGTCACTTTTCCTTTTTTTTTTGCATTTGGCTACTGTTACTCTGTAGTATTTTCATCATCCTGTAAGCGCTGCCCCATCGGTTGTTATTTAATTCATCCCTTAGAGAGCAGAACGCGTCATATTTACTTTTGCGGATCACATTCCTCAACTCTTTCCGTTTGTTGACCAATTCCGCATGCAACTGTGGGTAGGTGTTACGGTTTCTTGCTCTTTGTTGCAAGCGTCTTAACCTGTTGCACTCCGATCGCACATGGGCGATTTCTGAGTTCCACCAATACACTGGTTTGATAGCCCCTGCTGGTTGTCTTTTTCGTGGCATAGAAGCATGACATGCGGTAGTTAGCCACTTCATGACTTTTCCAGCCTGCCTGTTCGCATCGGCCTCTGCATCAAACTGTGGGATTTGGTCTTCCAGTATATAATCGAGCAGTTCTGCATCGAAGTCCTTCTCTCTCCACCCATTTTTTTGGACTTTCTTCGCCAATTTACCAGTGATGAATCCCCTGTATGGTAATATTTCGTACATCACGGCTTGGTGGTCACTATGGGTGTAGGTGTCCAAAACTCGCCACTCCATACTTCTTGCCAACATGGAGCTGGCAAATGTGATGTCGATTTTGGACCGGCCTCTCTCGTTTATGAAGGTGTCATAGATACCATCATTAAGTAACACCACATCTAGGACTGCGAAGGTTTCAAGTAGTGACTGGCTGATTTATTGATTTGAATGCACTTAAACCTGCCCATTTTTATTGAGAAGGTTCGACATCGCGTTTTTAAATGCTCGGCTGATTTATTGATTTGAATGCACTTAAACCTGTCCATTTTTATTGAGAAGATTCGACATCGCGTTTTTAAATGCTCGGCATTTGTAACTCCCTGTTGAGTGGTGGTTACCGCCATCGCGTCCTTATTCGCAACGCATGCATTTGGGTTGGGCTTTACAACAGATTGCTTTGTGGCCTTTTCCTCCGCATTTCAAACAGTTCTCCGAACGATCTTCTTCGGATTTGCAGGATTTCGCCACACGACCGTATTGCCAACATCTGAAACATCGTGTGGGTGCGATGTGTTCTCGAAGTCTACATCTCACCCATCCAACCCGTAGGAAACCTGTAGCCAGCAACATGCTAGCCTTTTCTCTTGGTAAGCGGATCAAGGCAGCCTGCATGCCATTTGGTTTTCTTCTTAAACTCTTTTCCGCTTCCTTTGGGCTCGCGTTCACCGCAGGGAACTCTATAGCAATCGCTGTCAGGATTTCCTCCACAGTGGTCACCTCATCTAAATCATGACACTCAACCGTGATTTCCTGTGACACTGTTTTAACATTACCATCTTCCTTTAGTACTTGTTGTACCTTTGGTTTCAGTGTCTCGGTGGTGGCCTCTGGGCGGCGTTTCAGTTCTAGCAGCAATTCCCCTTTTGCTGTCTTTCGAACTTTACTTACGCTATTTCCGAGTTCACTTAGCTCGGGCTTGGCCTTCATAAACTTCAGTATATCCGCATATGTTTTTTCCCCGGTCTTGGATATTATTATAGCGCCCGGGCGTGGTCTCCTTCTTTTCATAATATTGGCCTTTCCAGTATCAACTTTTGGAGCCTCTTCACCCTCCAACCTCGAATCGCTCATCCTTCCCCTCTGGCCAATTCTAAACCAATTATAATTGGGTAATTCAACATTGATCTGCTCCGGAACCCTGCTTACGTCGGTATGCGAGTTTTGGTTTGGCTGGATTTGTACGTTTCCACCGTTTGCTTCAGCATGCGCAGATGGCTTCTTCAAGCGATTTTTCACTTCCTTATCGTAGGGGCTACCAATGACATCGACCAGCTCTCGCACGTCATTAGTAATATGCCTTTGTTTTTTATTTTTGATCGTCCTCGTTAATTCTGCGATCCATTCTCCGAGCTGCCTGAACACCAAACAACCATCAATACCACCATCACGGTTCTGATCTGCGCTCGTCTCTATGTCGCCACCGCTTGTTGCCGCCATACATTTTCAAAAGCTTTCCCTTGCCCAACTGAGAAAATCCCCGCTGATGCGGAATAGAGTGGAGCAAAATTAAATATGCACAAAGCGAAAAGCGGACACTGCAATATGTATGCACCTCTATAGTTAGGGTTTTTACCGACGAATGCCGGAAGTCCAATTGTCAATTGTCAATATACCAAACTTACCCGATGATAATCAAATACCGTGGTTTTTTTTTTCAATTTCTTTTCACCTTGAAATTCCACTCACCCGGATGCTAGGTTGTGAGTATGAGTACGGGAGAGTGTAGGCGGTGAGCGGGTGGGGTCAGGAGGAGTAAGAGAGGAGACGGCGTTTAAGAGTGGGAGAGGTGAGGTTGAAGTCAAACAACGCGGGGTGAGAGTTTGCCGCCCGCACCCCCCCCCCCCCCCCCCCCCCCCCCCTTACTATACTACTACTACTACTTATTGGCATAGGAACCCGAAAGTTCATGACCTCACCGACTCGACTCTGCTATTGTTCCTGTCCGTGTGCTCTCCTTCCACGTTCGACCATCCGATCCGAGCTCCTCGAGGTCCAACCTAACATTGTCCTCCCATCTCCGTCGCGGCCGCCCTGTCGGTCTCTTTCCCGTTGGCTTACCGTCAAGAATTCTATGCGCGGTCCTATCGTTGCCCATTTGCGCCACATGTCCGGCTCATCTTAATCTTCGCGACTTGATTACTCTCACTATTGTAGCTTTGCGGTATAGCTCTTCCAATTCGTGGTTGTGGAGTTGTGGAGAGGAAGTATTGTGCCAAACACGGACACTCCGTTCATCTTCCTCCTCCATCATAATGTTCCACCAAGAAATTGTTCGCCGAGTAAAAGAACGAAACGCCGCCACGTTTGTCCACAACAAACCGTCTACCAGATAGAAATTAAAACACAAGTTGTTCTGTTGTTCGTAATTAATTTTTATTTTATTTCACTTTCGTTATTATCTTTAAAATTGTGAAGGATAATTCGTAATTTACAGACTGAAGTCGTAAATTAATCTAATTAGACAACGAAATCACGCGCACACGTCCGCTGTAAACGGATCCAGGAATATGTAAGACAAAGAGATCGTTGATGATCGGTGTCTACAATATGCATAGCAGCTGTATTGACAGCCGCAATGCATCATGAACATTGTGCTAATTGGTTTTAGCTTGTTTACCGGGAAATGGGGTTTATGGCATCGCTGGTACTCGTACGGGTAGGTATTCAATTCCTATTTGCATTTGCCTATGCTGTAGGATTTAATTGATGCCTTAAGACGCAAATGCGTATATTTGTTTTTGTCTCTGTTATGATGGTTACATTGTATGTAAACCAAATCATTTTGTTCTCAGGAATTCGTCTAGGGGGAAATGCACTTGATGAGATTGGGATTCCTGATAAGTTAGGAAAGAATTCTTACAGGGAATTTGTATGCGAAGAGATGCATGAAAGGTAAGGATTCTTTACAGGGACTTTTAGATTATAAATTGCTCTATTTAATGCGTAAAGCATTTAAGGTCCTAATGTGATTGCATTAGCGAACTTAAGGAAGTTGGGTAGCAGTTATGGGGGTTTTTCAGGTAAGTGGGCCGTGGGGTTTGGCGGAACCGCCTCAGAGTTTCCTCCATTGTCCTGCCTCCTCGTCATATTTACCGCCAAAAATACCCCTTAGAACTTTATTCTCGAATACGCGGAATTTGTTTTCTTCCCGTTTTGTGAGAGCCCATGTTTCGCATCCATATAGAACAATCGGCATGATTATGGTTCTATAGACATGGAGCTTTGCCCACCCCTGCATTCGCGAAATGAGTTCATTAGAGCCTTAAGACATGTGATGGGCGGGCAAATAGAAGAGACGAGGGTTTAGTGGAAAATGTGATGGAGGATAGCAGGCTTGGGCAGTTGATTGAACCTGAGAGTAAACCGTGGATGAAGAGGATGTCGGCATGAATTCTGCGCTCTTTAAGTGTGTTAAGGTTAATTAGATGAAGACGACTTGTGTATGGGGGTAGAATCAGGGGATTCTCCCAATTCAATCCTCGGAGGGCAAAACCCAAAAAAACGACGTTGAACGCGTTCGATCCTGTGAATGTGGGACAAATAATAAATGGACCAGATCTGACTAGCATATTCAAGAAGAGGATGGAGAAAGGCTATATAGAGCGATCTAGAAACGTAGAGATTAGTGAATTCTCTCGACCAGCGTTTCACAAAACCAAGGACAGAGTTGCCCTTGAGAACAATGTCATCAATATGTGAGATGAAGTTAAGCTCCCTATCACATAAGATGCCAATGTCACGAATCATTTTTACAGGTGTTATCTGTTGTTTGAGTAAGGCATGGGAACGTAGCGGGGAGAGTGATCCTTTACAGGAGGTGATTGAGTGACATTTGGCAATATTTAGTTCGGGGCAGTTATTTTGGCACCAAGTTGAAAAGCTGTAGCGATCCATATGGGGAAGTGAGGAGTCGACAGAAGAGTGGATCGTCTTGAAGAGTTTAGTGTCGTCCGTGTATAGAGAGATAGAGGAGCGCTTGATACTGGACTCTATATCATTAATAGTCCAAGGTGACTGCCTGGGGAACTCCTGACGTGGGAAGAAAAGGATTGGAGAGGATGGATCTAAATCTGACACGGTAGATTCGATCGTTAAGATAGGAAGAAATCCACTTAATCAGTAGGGGTTTGAAGCCAAGGGAGAATAGCTTAAAGAAGATGAGGTTGTGTGAAATTTGGTCGAAGGCCTTGCTGAAATCGGTCGTGATTAAATCGACTTCGTTGCCGTTCTCTAAGGCACAGGGAGCCTGGGATGAGAATTCAACTAGATTGGTGATGGTCGACCTACCCGTAAGGACCGTAGAGCGCATATAAACCGAATCTCCGAAAAGCAGTACACGTGATAATATCTGTAAAACAGACAGAGGTCGGCTACGCCGCTTCGATGTGGTAGCGACTTTAGTCTCGACGTCAGCGCCGTGTCCCCGATCAGGCGAATCGATCGTCTTCGTATGGTCTCAAGTAGGTCGAGGGTCTGCCTAGGAGTAGAGCCCCAAACATGAGAGCAATATTCGAGCGCTGTGTTATGATTATTAAGTAACAATTTAAATATAATTTAAATTTAGTATAAGTAAGGGGACGGGACTTACTTGGTGTTGGACCGTTTCTCGCTCCTTGTTGCTGATCACAGGTTGCAGGAGTGTAGATTCTTCATCCACCTGATCCGGTCCGCTGGTCCGTTGTTCCGGGATTTCGTTTTCTTCAATTGTTATTCAAGTCTCAATCAATTGTTCAAAACTTTAGTTGCTCAAATCTCTAGTTGTTCAAGTCTTTAGTTGTCGAGATCTTTTGTTGTTCAAATCTTTAGTTGCTCAAAAGTCAATGAATCTTTTTTTTTTGCGTTGACATGTATAATTCCTTTTATTCTGCGCCAACGCCGTTTATTATTATTTTTTCTGCCAAGTAGAATTTGCATAAAGTAGTTTATGCAAATTAGATTCTTGACGATTTTTCTTATCTACAGATAGAGAGGAGAAATTAAAGTCGTGGGGATTAGTTGTTAGGCGAGGGCGTGGACACGAGGTCCATAACAGCGGATTTAAATGGGATTTATAGAGGAGAAGAAGTTGGGCCGAAGTAAAATATTTCTTGGCTCTAAAAAAAATAACCCAGTTTTCCAGAAGCGAACCTGGCGATGTTCGACACGTGTGTTAAGTGCATCAGTGACGCCATAGACAAAGATGAGGTACATGAGGTCATTGATGCACTCAAATCAAAAAACGCTATCCAATTCTAAACTCGAATAACCCCCAGAACGACAATGCAAGTAACTGCACATTTCAAAGCAATTGACAAATCGCATAAAAACAATTAATTGCATATTCCGTAACAATTAACAAATCACGGAAAAGCAATTAATTGCGTATTTCGGCACGATTATTAAATCGCAAAAAAAGTAATTGCACAAAATTAATTGGGTCAGTTGGCAATTGCGGATATTGAACTGTGGCGCTAATCGATGAAGAAATATCGGCTGACGCCACAGTGCAAAGCAATTGCGAATTGAAGGTAAAATGAGAAATTAGGTCATTGCAAATCGAAATTGCATTATCGTAATCGGGAGGTGTTGACCCCGAGGTAACGTAATGAAGTACGAACAAGATAGGAAAGCAGTTGATGGTTGGTGATAGAAGTGAGGTCTACTTTGGGGAATCGAAGCGAAAGTTTTTGATCCTGGAAGTTAAATGAAGAGGTGATCAGTCGCGGTAGTGAGTAGTAAAGAATCGAGTAGAAACGAGGAGTCTGCAAAGTAAAAGATCCGTGAAGGATAAAGGAGAAATAGGTGGGGAATCAGTGACGTAAGGAAGAAGTGCCTAATTGTTTCGATTAATAATAATATATGTGATCAATTAAGAATAGCAGCAGTGCAGTTAATGATAAGATACATTAAGAACTCAAGATAAGAAAAAGCACCATTCATATAGAGCTAGGCTAAAGTGCACAGAACAATGAGAAAGTGGTAAAGTAGTAAAATAAAGGCTTTTGGCAGCAGTGAATGAAATAAACAATTTGAATTTATGTTACTAACATTAAGGATCATTGTGAACTACAAGTTAAGTGAAAGTATGTTAAGTAAAGTTTAGAAAAAGTGTAAAGACCAAGAAAAGAAATTTTAATAAAGATAATAAAATAAAAGAAAAGAGTGACTATTATAAACTGGTTTTCATTTATTCCTGGAATGCCTCGTAGAAACCAGAACTCGTGCTTATGCCACGATACATTCCCACAGACCGTGATACCGAGTAACTTCAAGCTTTCATCAGATTCGAGAGCCTGACCATTCATCATCAACTGTGGAACCGATGATGCACTTTTCTTTGTGAATATTGTATATTGTGTCTTCGTTGCATTGAAGTCAACCATAACATCCTTTCCCCACTGCATGACATTATCCAAATCCCGATTTAGAGACTTAATCTGTCTACATCTCAGCTGGTGCGACGTTGATGCACCAATCGGTCAATCACTCGAAAATGAGGAACCAAGTCTACTATCATCCGCAAAACTGAACACTCGGTTATCCGTTGACTCCAACAAATCATTTATGTGAAGCAAAAATAAGGTTGGAGCCAAAATAGAAACTTGAGGCACCCCAGAATTAACAGGACACAGATCCGAAAACTCACCGTCCACAACAAACCGAATCGATTAATTTTTTTTTGTTTTTTCATTTTACATTTTTTTTTATTTTCTTTTTATCTTCTTAATTTCAAAATTACATGCTAGACAAAAAATGCTTAAATTCTAGCTTAATTATCTTATATTGTAACTTACTGGTCCTTCGCAGACGCTCTAAGCTAAACATTACACAAACCGAACTGATCGTTTGTGCCAGATGCGATCAAAAGCCTTGGAGATATCAAATGCGACCGCTCTTGACTCACCATGCCCCTCAATGGCAGATGTCCATATATCGGTTATAAGGGTCAAAAGGTCTCCCGTGGACCCCCTACCGCGGAATCCGTATTGACGATCATTCAGAAGTCCGCTGCGCTCCAAATACTTAATTAACTCGGTGTTGATGACCCTTTCCATTACCTTATATAACATTGACAGCAAGACTATCGGCCGGTAATTTTATGGGAGATACTTTTTTCCCCTCTTTGGGATTGGCTAAACTCGGCGATTTGGAAGCAGCTAGGAAAGGTCCTCCGTGCATAAGATAAGCGAAAGAGTCTGCCAAGAACCGGCGACAGTTCTGCAATACAGTTCTTAAGGACTATTATTGGTATTCCGTCTGGCTCGGTCGCTTTCCTATGATCCAGTCCACGTAGAATGCGTTGAATAGTACGCGAGCGAAACTTCACATCCCACATGGAAGACCGTACCGACGCGATCATAGGTGGCTCCAAAAGACCGGCATCGTAGTTTGAATTGAAGGAAAATATTCGCAAACACATTAGCTTTATCTTTTGAATTTGTGACTAACGTCCTTTGTCCGTCACTAACGGAGGAAAAGAGGAGGAAGCGAAGTTACTGCTGATAGCCTTTGCTATTGAGCAGAAGGAGCGCGAACCAGTCGAGCACTCAGGGAGTTTATTGGTCTCTCTGTCGTTGTAGACGTTCTTCGCGATATCCATCGGCTGGTTGCACGCCTTTCTAATTCTAACAAAATTCGTTATGTTAACCTCTGTGGGATTGGAGTGCCATTGTTTAAAAGCTCTATTTTGCCGCTGTAATCCGCTCGTATTTTTAATAAAACCAAGGCTTATCAGATGAACTCCGTTTAAGGGAATACCGCTTGTAGATCTCCATCTCGAGAAGAATAACCTCTGTGACCGACCGCGCATATGTTAACACATCGGAGACTCCGAAGCACTCCTCCGACCAAGGAAAGGATGCGAAGAAATCTCGCAAATCGTCCTAGTTAGCAGCCCCATTCATCCATACATGGCGAAGCTGCTTAAGTCGGTTATTCGCTTGAAATGCAAGTGGTTGCGCCACTGATACCAAGCAGTGACCTGAGTTTCCCAGTGGCGCAGAAACCTCGACGGTATAAATGCTCGGTTCGGATGCCAAAAACAGGTCCAGGGTGTTCGCATAATCACCCCGAATATCCGGAGTCGCGTAGCTTCCTCCACGAGTTGAGTCAAATTGCGGGTAACAGCGAACATCTCTGCCAGCATCCCAGCCTTATGGGTTCTGTTAGAATGCACCAACCAGGCGGAATTGTATACATTTAAATCGCCAAGGACGACGATTTCAGAAGCCAGGTGGTTAATCTGCATACAGTCAACGGTACGTGAAAGATGTTCGAAAAATGTCGCTGGTCGATCGTCATTCGGGAAGCTGTAAAGACAACAAAGAAACTTAACAGAATTCCTCAGCACGACCCTCAACCACATGATGTCCATGTTATTGGGTTCCAACGCCTGTATCCTTTGGCAAGCCAGATCGGACCGCGCGAAGACGCCGACTCCGCCCTTAAATCAGAATCTCGAATGTAAGTCGTATCCTGAACAACGAAGATATATCGAATCAGTTCACGAATCGACCTGGGTCTGTGTTAGGGCAATATATCAGGTTTCGTTGTATTCGCAAATATTGGTGGACGGCGTTTGCATTCGTATTGGCGAAACCGATGCCCCTGATGTTACAAAATGCCGTCACCAGTCGAGCGTGGGCAGAGCCTCGAGAGCGAGCTCGGTTATGCGATGACGAACTGTGGCGGTTCCGCCAAACCCCACGGTTCACTTACCTAAAAAACCCCCATAACTCCCATCCAATCACATAATTTCGCTAATGCAATTGCATTAGCACCTTAAATGCCTTACGGATCTAGGATTATCTAAGGTATAATCTAAAAAGCTTCAGTAAAAGAATTCTTACTTTTTCTTGGATTCCCTTCGCATACAAATTCCTGTAAGAGTTCTTTCTTACCTTATCATAAATTCCCTGTAATAAAATTCATCGGTTCGCATATCATACGACCGCATATCAGGGAATCTTACCCTTGAGTTGGTTAATCCCAGCCTCAATATGTGTACATAAAAACTAGCTATGCACACATCGACTGTCGACCCTTTTAGCCAGCGATAAATAGTCCCACACCAGCTGCGTGTAATTAGCACCACCCACGTTGAGACTATTTCCCTAACTCACACCATGAGTAAACAAAAGACCGCTGTCCTTCAGCAGGCATTCTGGCGATACGCAAGCAATTCAATCATCCTAGTATCCCATATCCACCGACCATCTAATGTTGATTCCTTTTATCCTACATAGTTCTGGATTCGTTTCCAAGTAACCTCTCACATAAACAAAGAGCTCCACGATCCATCTTTCCTTTCTTTGTTTCAGGTTCATTCCCATGGCCTTGTGTATGAAAAAAAAAGAAATGTGATCTTCACTCACACATACACATACATTGCCAAGTCTTTCTTCCTTGTTTTCACCACGAGATAAACACTTTCTCTCTTGGGAAAACTCACCCCAAAACGATTAAATATCGTTGAGTCAAATTCCATCCGCGGACCACAATGGTCATACCGACTTCCGCTCTCCGGTGCACACGGAGACGCGAAATACCCCGTCGAGTTTCGTGTAGTTAGAGTAATTTGTATTAATTACAGCAGAACTAAAAAGTGATGTGCATCCAACCGACTTTATATTAAATCCGTGATCGAAAATAATGTATTAAAAACTCATTAACCAATAAAAGACCCATTCATGAATGACAGTCAGTGAGTTTTATTTTTCTGTGCTACGGTTTCGTTATGGACTTCATCAAGTTAAAGATTAAACTAAGCCGATTTGTGTAAAACCAAAAGTCCCCCCAGAAACAGCATTAGTGACTTATTTTTCTTCTCTCTTCTGGTGGACGGTGTGTTGTCGCGGTTTGCGCTTGTGTTTCCCCTTTGTTGCTGCGGTGGAGCTGTGGGGAGGAAGTATTTCGCTCCTATAGAGCAATTGGGGGGTTAACGAAAAGTTGTGGGACGAAGTAGAACTCGCACCCATGACGGAGCCACGACTTCGTTCCCCACAGAACCTCTCAAAGTTCGGTTATTTATCATATATCTGCATGGTGTTCCTCCTGACATAGTCCCCCGGAGATCCGAATGCAAGGCTAGTTTACCTCCGGAATTCTTTATATCAGAAGGTACCATCATGACTTATCTACGTGTCAGTCCGGGCCATCAGCCACACACCGTCGACGATTTCTCTCGACGATATCGCGGTATATATAGCGTGACAGGGTGATATCTCACCTTGGGACTGACTACCACCTAAACCGAAGTTTTCTCGAACCGGTCCATCAGCAAGCTACGAAAGATGGCCAAGGATTACTCCCAACCATTTCACGGAGCCTATAATTTGATGAAGTGGTATTTCACCGGGCGGCAGGGCGTTGGGTCCCCACCTACCACTCGGGCTTTAGCCACCTCTTACGACAAGCCGGCCTAGCTGTGAGTATATTCTAAAGCCCTACTTACAGAATCGAGAAGAGCCACAACGAACTCAAAATTAGCTAGATTGGACATCGCAGTTTTAAATGCCCAGCATTTGTAACTCCCTGTTGAGTGGTGGTTACCGCCTTCGCATCCTTATTCGCAGAACATGAATTTGGGTTGTGCTTTACAGCCCATTGCTTTGTGGCCTTTTTCACCGCATTTCAAACAGTTCTCCGAACGATCTTCTTCGGATTTGCAGGATTTCGCCACACAACCGTATTGCCAACATCTGAAACATCGTGTGGGCGCATCGTGTGCATCTAACCCATCCAAACCGTAGGAAACCTGTAGCCAGCAACATGCTAGCCTTTTCTCTTGGTAAGCGGATCGTGGCAGCCTGCATGCCATCTGGTTTCCTTCTTAAACTCTATCCGCTAACTTTGGGATCGCGTTCAGTTCAGGGAACTATAGCGATCGCTGTCAGAATTTCCTCCACAATGGTAACCTCATCTAAATCCAGAGGATGTGACGCTTTGTTTGTTTCGTTGAATTCCGCGATAAAAAATGTGAATGATGGGATCATTGTGCGTGAGATGTAGTCATTTACGGTAACTTGAAAATTGGAGACTGAGAGGGAGTCTGTTTGTTGATGGATTTTATAAAAGTGATTAGCTAGACAGTTTGCCATATCAATATCTAATTGGATTGAGTGATTGTTAGTATCATCATCATCATCGGCACTACAACCGGGATCCGGTCTTGGCCGTATTTAGCAAGTCCTGAGGCTTGTTAAATTTTCCATAATGATTTGCTTTTTCCGGGCAAGGTCATTAGTCTTGCGGTAGAGGCTCCCCGACGGGGAATCGAACCCCGATCTCCCGCCTGACAGGCGGGTATACTAACCACTATACTATCGAGGAGCCCAATTGTTAGTATGGTTGATAATATAAACGATTCGGGGTTTGTATTTCCGACCCGTTTGTCGATTGATGGTTTTGAATAAATCAAGATTGGGTTTTATATTGTTTAGTTTAGACGTGTAAGCCTGGTCGGCAAATTGTTTTAGTTGTCCATTAATCAGGGTGCTCAAAGATAGGTTTGATTTTTAATAAAAGGGGAGTAACTGCTATGTAGTTTTCGTCTATTATTATATTATTTTATATTATTTATTATTATCTATTGGCCTGTAGGAACCCGGAAGTTCATGACCTCACCGCCATCGTTCCTTGTCCTGTGCACTCTCCTTCCACGCTCGACCATCCGATCCGACCTCCCCAAGGTCAAACCTAACATTGTCCTCCCATCTCCGTCGCGGCCGCCCTACCGGTCTCTTTCCCCCAGTTTTCGTATAAACTCTATTTTTTATGGGTAACAGATTTGTAAGGATATTGGGAAAAGGTGTTCCTATTGGATTATGAGGGATGGAATAAGGTATGTGGCTGAAGAGGGTATTTTTTAGAATACTCTATTCTTAAGGCTGCTTGATCAATTTCAGCAGGGAGTAGGTGTGAAGACTGTGGCAAAGTATAGTCTGTAAAACTGGCGGTAATGTCCCTATTGACTCTTCTCCAGTTTGTCCTGGAGAATTTCGAGATCAGATTGAATGAGGCAGGGATTTGGACAGTGGTGTGGACGGATCCATGATCCGATGGGAATACTGTAGGGGGGTTGGGTGAGTAGTTGTCTACGGATTTTAGGAAAATTGGATTGTTGATGTAGTAGTATTGGAGATACGTGTTGGCTGTAATGGACAGTCCGCATAGCTATATGGATGGAGTGGAAGGAGTGCTAGAAGTTGGCACCAGTATTTATTACACTTAGTGACGTTGAATGAACTATGCCGAGCATTCCAATCACCTCCTAAAGGTGCAGGTGGAGACTGTTGGACTATTTCAGTGATATCGGAACAAGTGAAGTTTAGTTCCCGAGAAGGGTGAATGTATACGGACGACAGTACAAGCACTTTGTTGCTTTTGCAAAAGATTTTAACTGCCGTGTACTCAATTTTGTTTATATTGGTGAACCTAATTTCGGAAAATTGGAATTTCTTGTGTATTCGATTTCCAGTACATCAACGAGGTCCAATGGTTTTTTGGATTAAAAACAAGTTTATAATTAGGGATAGATACTCGGGAGTTTGGTTTAAGCCACGTTTCCGAGAGGAGGAGAATATCTGGAGAACTGAATTTGAGATTACATGGTGTATTTATACTGGTGTATTTGTGCCGGTTCTACTGACGCCACTGCTACCTTTTCCACTTACCTCCAAATCGTCCTGCCCTAAAGCTCTAGAGACCTCATTGTTTTTCGCTTATGCAAGCGCATTAACACCCTCCAGCATTCTCCCATCGATCCCATAGTTCTTCGATTATGCAATCCCATCCAACACCCTCAAGCATTTTCCCATCAAAGACATTCTCGCAATTAATGTGTTATACGAGGGTTGCCTTTTATATTTCGGGATTAGAGAACAAAATCAAATATTGATCATCGAAAATCACTTTATTGTTTTTCAAAATATTCCCCATGAAGATCTATACACTTTTGCATGCGTTAGAACCAATTGTCGAAGCACATTTGCCACTCTGATTGAGGTATCTCCAACACATGCATTCTGAATGCAGCAACCGCTTCTTCAGGTGTCGAAAAACGTTGACCTCTCAGTTTGTTTTTTACGTACGGGAATAAAAAGAAGTCATTCGGTGCCAAGTCAGGACTATACGGCGGATGACCCATCAAATCGATGTTTTGGGTGCTCAAAAATGCAGTTGTCGCAGCCGATGTGTGAGAGCTCGCATTGTCGTGGTGAAGAGTGATCCGTCTTCGGCGGCTGGTTTTCCTGATTTCTTGGAAGACAACTGGCAAACAAATGGTTGTGTACCACTCAGAATTGACTGTTCTGCGTGTTCTAGTGGTACGGTTGCGACATGTCCAGTTTTTCCGAAAAAACAGGCGACCATTTGCTTGGAAGTGCTTCGTGCGCGAACAACTTTTGTTGGATTTGGCTCATCTTGAAACACCCAGACAGTCGACTGCTGTTTACTTTCGGGCTCATACGCGTAAATCCACGATTCATCACCTGTCACGATGTCATAGACGCGTTTCGAAGCACCGCGACCGTATTTTTTGAGCATTTCTTTCGACCAATTGACACGAGCCTTTTTTTGGGCGATTGACAAATTGTGTGGGATCCTACGCGAACAAATTTTTTTGACAGTCAAATGTTTATGCAATATTGAATGTATGCTGGTCCCACTAACGCCTAAGGTTGTCTCAATCTCACGATAGGTCACATGACGATCTTCCAATATCAGTTCGCGCACAGCATCAATGGTTTTCGGAACAACAACTGATTTTGGACGACCTTCACGAAATTCATCTTGGAGTGAACTACGACCACGATTGAATTCACCATACCATCGATAAACACTGGTCCTTGATGGAGCTTCATCGCCAAAAATTGAATTAAGTTCATCCATGCACTGTTGCTGAGTTAATCCACGCCGAAAGTTGTAAAAAATAATCGCACGAAAATGTTGACGATTTAATTCCATTTTTGTGCCGAGATGAATCTTTTAAGTTACTGTAAACAACAAAATAGCGCTCGTATGTCAAAACGTTCTGAGTGCGTATAACCTCAAAAAATTGCCAGATTGCAACACTAGGCTTGCCAAATCCCGAAACATAAGAGGCAACCCTCGTAACATTTTTCCTGGACGAAATCGGTTCGCCAGTACCGCATACATCAATGCATCTCAGCATTGTTCTAAAAAGAAAACATTTCGGTTGCCATACTAGATAACCGAAATGGATTATAGAAACAATCAGCAGAACCCCTGTCTGCCTGCTTTGGTGTCCCACACGTGCGCGACAGATTTTTATAGTGTATCCGTACCCAGGGCGGCTTTTATTCAACCTACAGAGCATAGGGCAGTTCGTGCCTAGCTGCCAAGAGCCGAATTCTTTGCCAGTGTAAATATTCACACTGGAATTCGATCCTTGACTTGCTATGGATGCAATACACAATCGACGTGGATGTAAGCACAACCGGCTTTGTGTAATCATCCCAAACGCATCCTAATCACCAGAACCATATTTAAACAGCTGCAAACAATTCGTCCAAAGATGCTCTTGCATGTGAATTTTCATTCCCACGGTTCGTACACCCAAGAGATCGCGTCACGAGCAAATAAAGTGATCCGCGCGTAAGTAGACACACCCTCGTTAGGATCTATGTACCGGAGATCCAATCTGATTGGTCGGTCTCAAAAGGAAAATTTCATTTCCTCTTCACCACACCACCAAACTCTCCCCAAACGAGGGTTGTATCATTAAGTCGTAATTCACCCGCCAGTGCGAACGCACTTCATTATCGGCGTTTTCTTGCAACCCCCGTAGCATGCGCCCGGGGGTGAACACATCCCCAGAGTGAAGATTCGCGAGCCATAGTCAAAGTCGAAGTGTGTGCTGTTTTTTTTTTTTTTTATTTACCCTTATCGTGTGTGCTTCGATTCCGGTGCTGTCATCAGACGCGATTGCAGTTCTATTGAGTTTTTTTTTTGTTTTGTTTGGACACTTAATGTACACTAAACGCATGCTATACCCGCATCAGCTTAAATAAAGATTGTAAAGCCCGAAAGTGAACCTTAATTCGACAATAAAAAAGGAATAAACAAAATCCGTGTGTTTTATTGTTCCTGTGCTGTGTCCGCTCTGTATATTGAACTCGGTGACTTTTGGTGAGCATTTTCGCGGCGTTGCTCAGAGTTTTATAGCTGAACAATTTGTGAGGAAGAGGTAGAACCCTGCGCCCATGCTGGCGCCACGATCTCGCTCCCTACAGCTTTGTTAATAACCTCTTTCACCACACACATTTTAATTAAAACACGGTTTGAAATTGATGTTAATAAAACTTTATTTCACCACCTACTTTTAACACACCTTCAAAACAAACACTTTTTGTTGTTTTTTGTTTACTATTTATTATTTAAACCATTCCTTAATGTTATGTTGTTTCCTTAAACACCACTATTGTACCACATACAATTGTCAGTAAATACACTTTTGTTCATAGTCACCCTTAACTTCACCAGACTGAAATAATGTTCTAAATGCACTTTACAATATTAGTTAAAGTTAGAGGTACTTTATTTATTTCTGTCTCAACTAGATGCACTTTTATTTATTTCTAACAGACTCAACCTAAGACACTTTTAGTATTTCTCTCCGACTCAACTTAAGACACTTTTAGTATTTCTCACCGACCATCAACTGGCCGTTCCGGTCAAATCTCAAAAACCAACTCCTTTCGCCGTCTCGGCGAATCGTCTAGAACCAACCCTCGAACGGAGACCTTTTTTCCATCCTGCAGATCGGAGGATATGTTCTTTTTTCTACTTGGCCCTTTTGCCAGCCGTTATTTCTTTTCTTTATCTTTCCCCCGAGCCGGGAAATAGAAAAGAGGAAACACAGAGGGAAAATCAACAGAGGATCGTGCTAATGCACATTTATGATCCTCTATATTGTTAGGTGCTAAAACGAACGTGCAATTCGATTTATGGCGCAAGTTATTTGTTCTAGGCGAATGGGCAAGGATGTCTTCTGTGGGAAATCGTGAGGGAACACAAAGGCAAAAACAACAGAGGATCGTGCTAATGCACATTTATGATCCTCTATGTTGTTGGGCGCTTAGACGAACGTGCGATTCGTTTTATGGCGCAATTTGTTTGCTCTAGGCGAATGGACAAGGACGTTCCTTGTGGGAAATGGTTTGCGTAAACAAACCTTTGAAGGATCATAAAATTGCAGACGTGCGATTTATGATTCTCAACAACTTTACCTGAAAGTTGGTCATCTGGTCCACAGATTTGGATCCAGAAGATTCTGTGTGTTGAACATATGGTTCGTTCTTTCACGTCTTGGATTCAACTTAAATTCAACATGGGCAAATTGAACGTGTAGTTCAATTTGTTTGATATTGAATTGATATCGCGATATTACTGTATTCAGGGGTGAACGGTTTTGTGCGTAAAAGCTTGGTTTCCCTTATCTGTCTTCTGTGGCTTGGCTTGGTTTTCCTTATCTGCATCATAAGTTGTATCATCATGTTAGGCCGTGCTGATCATACGTCCACTGCGTGTTTATAGTGTACCCTTGGTTATCGCTAACTCGCGTGAGCGAAACTTCTAATCCGTCGTTGCACTGATGGTTCTAAATCAGTTGAGTTGGTGGTGAACAAATTTATTCCATTCTGCTCTCTTGCTTTTTTCTACTAGGATCTTTAAGACGCCTAATGTAAAAATGTAAATATGTAAAAAAAATATGGCGGTTTATGTCCAATCGTGTAACATACTCCATGTTTTGTTTTTTCAAATTCAAATTTATTTCTTCTTCAGTGCAATCGTGTTACAAGGTAGAATATTTATAACATATAGAGATTAGAATGCAATGATTCTTGGCAACTAAAGATTTTATAATATAGAAAATTCTTATGAAAGTGGTAGTTATTATGAGAAAAATTGCGGAAAAAAAAACTCAATGGGTGCAGAAAAATAAAATAATCTTAAAATCTACTTAATAATAACTTAAACTAAATTGGTATGTTTAAACAAGTGAATTTATTAATACATTATCGTGAATCGAACATTTATTCTCAAATTTATTTGAAATTGTTGAAATTTTAGTAATGTCATGCAATGCTAGTGTGGAAAAATGCCAGGGAAGATGCATATTCATTTTTAGAGTTTTGTTTTGACAAATTTGAAGTTTTTTCAGGTGACATTCAGCACATTTATACCAGCAAGGAGAAGCATATACTAATGAAGGTAGTATGACGACTTTATAAAGAAGAAGCTTATTATCTTTGCTTAAATAAGAATTTTTATTTAAAAATGGAAATAGAATTTTTATTAAAATATTTGCTTTTTTGATAGAGGTAGTAATATGGTTTGAAAATGTTAGCGTCTTATCGATAGTGATACCAAGGTATTTAATTGTTGTTGTCCATTCAATTGGAGTGTTGCAGATCGACAGGTTATATTGAGGCAGATTTGAGGCTTTTCTCTTTCGTGAGAAAAATATTGCTTGAGATTTCGATGGGTTTCTTTTGATTTTCCACCTGTGAAAACACTTTTCGATATTAAATAAAGCATTTTGTAAATTCATTAATATACTTTGACAGTCGTTAGAACTACAGAATATAGCTGTATCGTCAGCAAAGAAGGCATTTTCACAGTGTAAATCTCTTGGAAAATCAGCAATATATAAGTTATATAAAAGGGGCGATAGGGTTGAACCTTGTAGAACGCCTGCTTTTATGGGGAACAGAGGTGATGAATCTGACGAAATTTTGACATAAAAAAGCTTATCTGTAAGAAAGCTTTGGATAATTTTAAGAATGTAAGTAGGAAAATTCTGAGTAAATAGTTTATGAAGCAGGCCGTCGTGCCAAACACTGTCAAATGCCTTTGGAATGTCAAACGAAACCATACCTAAGGATTTTTTGTTTGAAAGTGATTCTTTTACTATACTTGTGATTCTTTTTAGTTGGTGGGTCGTCGAGTGTTCCCTCCTAAAACCAAACTGTCCGATAGGAACGAGACTGTTTGATTCTACAAATTCATTCGTCTTAAAAAGGATAATTTTTTCAAAAAGTTTGCCTAAACAGCTGAGTAAACTTATTGGGCGATAACTGGATGCCTGTGTCAATGATTGAGTAGGTTTAGCTATGGGAATTATCTCAGCAATCTTCCATCTTCTTGGAAAATATCCGTGTCGAAGACAACTTTCAAATAGGGATGTTAAATACTGAACAGCATTTTTTGGTATGTTTTTAATGACCCTGTTTGAAATTTTATCATTACCAGCTGCTTTTTTTATGCGAATAGAAGAAATGGTGTCTTTAACTAGAGATATTGGTATATGGATATAATTTAATTCTATTGAAGATAGATTAATAGAGTTAATACTGTTTTGTACTATTTGTTTGGTTTGAATGTCACTAAAGCCATCTGTTATTGAGTGACTAGACAAAAAACATTTACCGAATTCAGTAGCCTTCTCTTCATTTGTATTGTAGCGAGCTTAGGGTTCGCTGGATTAATTATTTTGAATAAATAAGAGCCGTTAAATTGATTTTGAACTAATATAACACTTTATTAGTCCGTAATAACAATCGTTACTTTTTTACCGTACACTTGACGTTTTCTTTATTATCGCTTCCATAATTGTCGCGTATTTTACTGCTTACTTCTCGCTCGAGACTTATCGCTTGTTTCACGTTCTACTTCTTACTCCTACTATGCTCTATGTGCGGCGTATTTATACTGTTTCAGCGTTTCGTTTCCGTCCGTTCCATTGCCTTGAATGTTCTACTGTTCCTAGTCTCCAGTTTTCTATTACTTTATAGAATATTCTAGTACTCTGTTTCGGACTCTCTAGAATATTCTAGTACTGATTGTTATATGCGTCACACTACCCTCCGCCTAGATTAGTTCGTCCCGAACTAAGTTCACTGGTCTCCCGGGCCAACAAAAGCCGCCAGTCGGTCACGATGCACCACTTTCATCTTGGCGTTCGGTGGTGGAAGTTCTTGACCTTCATCCAAATTTTCTACTGCTCTCCTTTTCGCGTCAGCTCTAGCCTGCCGCCATTCTTTCTTTTCCTGACGACGGAATTCCTCTTGCATTTTAGGGATCTCATGCGAACAGTAGACGAGAAAATTCATGTGCACACCCTTAAGCTCTTCTGGAGTTTGCGCATCACGTAAGCGATCTAGATCTTCATCTTTAATTACACGCATATCATCTGGTATTGGAGCATCTGTCGATTTCATAACCGTATCCAACTGGTAGTTCCGCATCTTTTCAAATAACTGGAGCGGTTTGTTCTTTGGAGCTGACAGTAAACACCATCGTGCGTCGTAGTAATAGACTTTCCATAGATCGTCGCACGTTAATTCTGGTTTCACGTGTTCTTCTCTATAGAACGTAATGAACGGCACCTCTAGCTGTTGATTATGCCTACAATCTAGGGCTTGCTTGATCTTTCCCCCCATAAGTGGTGGCTTACAATAGCGGTCTCGACCTCCAACATCCGTTGATCTCTTTTTTTCGAAAACAGTTGATTTACAAAACGCATGTTTGTAAATCCATTCAGCTTCATCTTGTAGTTCATTGGGTCCCTCTGGAACAGGCGTAACCGGAACTTCGCGCAATTGCATTCGCTCAGGGATACTGTTTTACGGATTTCATTGTCCAAATCAGTAAAGTGACCCCTTTCCAATTCGTCATTGAAATGTTTTGCCGCCTCAGTTTCCCTGTGACTACGTTCAGAGCGGCGTTCAACATCGTCTTCGTCGTCGAATAGCTGTTCGTCTATAGCCTCACGTGCTGAACCTTCATCGACGTACTGTTCCTCTCCATCACTTTCTTCATCCTGTGTACGACGCAGACGCTTGGGACGCTTTCTGCCTTCGACTTTCAAACCAAGATTCTCTTCAATAAGGTCACAGTCGTCGTCTTCCAGTCGGTCGTCCAACTCGTCATCATCATTGTAAATCCGTTTCAGGGAACGGCCTGAAGCATCAGTGTCTTCATCATCACTGCCGTTCTCTTCAATAGGGTTATCATCGATGAAATCCTTCAGTTCTTCACGTAACACATCATCGTCATTTTCCTCCTCTTCCTCACTGCTGTCGGCCATAGCTTTGCTCTTCCTGAGTTTCTTCATTTCATGTGGCTCCAATTCCTCCTCATCCTCAGCTTCTTCCGCTTCCGAGTCCCAGAATTCTTTCATACACTGTCTTTGGGCATCCAATTTTGCATTAACGTCTGCAGCTTGCGCATCCAATTTTGCCTTAAACTCTGCAGTTCACGCGTCTAATTTTACAGCTCGCGCATCCAATTTTGCATTAAACTCTGCAGCTCGCGCATCAAATTTTGCAGCTCGCGCGTCCAATTTTGCCATCATAATGCTGAACATATCCGAAATGTCCAACGGTTGCGAACTCTTCTCCGAATGTCGGTCTGCCATCGTCACAATACACTTCCACAGACTTATTTATTTCACTAATAATTAATCCCACTTCTGACACCAATTGTAGCGAGCTTAGGGTTCGCTGGATTAATTATTTTGAATAAATAAGAGCCGTTAAATCGATTTTGAACTAATATAACACTTTATTAGTCCGTTAATAACAACCGTTACTTATACCGTACACTTAACGATTTCTTGACTTATCGCTTCCGTAATTGTCGCGTATTTTACTGCTTACTTCTCGCTCGAGACTTATCGCTTGTTTCACGTTCTACTTCTTACTCCTACTATGCTCTGTGTGCGGCGTATTTATACTGTTTCAGCGTTTCGTTTCCGTCCGTTCCATTGCCTTGAATGTTCTACTGTTCCTAGTCTCCAGTTTTCTATTACTTTATAGAATATTCTAGTACTCTCTTTCGGACTCTCTAGAATATTCTAGTACTGATTGTCATATGCGTCACAGTATGAAGAATTTGGCCATTACTTTCGAGGTATGGGATTCTATTTTTTTTTTTTTTTTCTTAAAAATCTTCGAAAGTTTCTATATTTTTTGGTCACGTTTGCGAATTTGGGATATCATTCGATTCCAGTCTTTATTACGAATTTCCTGCATTTTTTTTATAACTAGTTTGTTAAGCAAATTCAATTGAAATTTCAGAAATAAGTCTCTTGACCTTTGATAACGTCTACGAATTAAGTTCCTAAATGTTATCGTCCTTCGTACGTCATTTGTTAGCAATGAAATTTCGCTATAGTTTTTATGGGAGGCAGAGAGCAAGGGACAGTCGCCTTAACCCCCTCTTTAATGGCACATTCAAATGCATTAACTTTATCATCAATTTCCTCTAACGTAAAGGTAGAGGGTTGAGAAAAGTCAGAAAGTGAATCGTTTACGTGACGTTTAAATTTTTTCCAATTAGCCCGATTGAAATTATAATTTTCAGCTGGAGTTGCAGTGGTGAATGACTCATTAAGAAAGAAAACAACAGGTTTGTGGTCAGATGAAAGATCGTTTATAACAATTGGGCGAGAAATATTGTCAATTGTATTTGAAAGTACCAGATCTAAGGTTGAGGGATGGCCTCTTCCATTGGAAGGATAGTAAGTTGGCTCAGATGGAAAAGCAATATCGAAATCTTCGAAGACCTTCAGGTCTGACAAAATTGTTCCCCAGGCGTTTGCGCGAACACATCCCCATGACGAATGACCACAGTTAAAGAGAAAATTTTCGTTTGTTCTTATAAACTTCAAGATGTCAGACTTAAATTTTTGTTTCTTTTTATTAGTTACACCACTACCGGCAGGAAAATAGGCAGCCATAATTTTGAATACTTTTGTGGGGCTACATTCAACTTCAATTGATAGTGTTTCTATCAAATAAGTTTTAGTAATTGGAATTAATTTATGTTTCACAGACTTGTTTACGGAAATGCGTACACCTCCCCCCATTTCTGTTAATCTGTCCAATCTGTAACAATGGTAATTTCTGTTATATATACTGATATTTGGCTTAAGCCAGGTTTCGGTAATCACTGCGATATCAATTTTGTTTTCAATTAGAAAATTAAAGTATTCTATTTCTTTGTTTTTTAAACTTTTAGCATTCCACAAAAGCATTTTTAATTTATTGGCCATTGTTAGTATAAAGATATTTAATGCTAAGATCAGCTATGACGTTAAATTGATCTTGTCTACTTTTACAAAAAGATAATTTACTTAACATTTCATTTTTAAGAAAAATAAGTTCATCAAAACTAAATAAATTGTTGTTTTGGTTTGGCGATCGTGGTGCTGTTGTCATCTGTAAACTGCTACTGGTGAGTGTTGTTGGAAGGCTTCACGGTGCAGACACGGGACGAGTGTTGTTTGAATGCTGTTGTTTTTTCTGAACTAAGCGAGGAAAGTCAGAGGTGTTGAGGTTAAAGCTGGTGAGTTTGCTTGGAAGTGGATCATGAATGATCCAAATCGTCTTCTCCGGTTCTTGGCTTTGAGTCGATTTTGTATTTCAATGAATTCTATCCTCTTTCTACATGTGGCGTCGGTTGCTGTGTGTTGTTCACCACAGTTAACACATTTAGGTGTTTTTTCTCTGTTAGTGCATTCTTGTGAGTTATGTGATTCAGAGCAGTGGGAAAATGCTTTTTTTACATTACAAAAGGAAGAGCCATGCCCAAACATTAAGCATTGATGACACTGAGGCACGAAGTGTGGGTTCTTTCGATAAAAGTCCCAATATACTGAAACGTGGTTAACAAACTTAGCTTGTCTTCTTAGTTCATTCATTTTAATGCTTTTATTGTTAAGGTAAACTAAATAATTGCACTGTTCTTTGTATTTGGGATTTTTAATGTTTATTAAAGAAATTTGGAGAACTTCTAATTTAAGATTTGTACACAATTCAGTTTTAAGGTAATCAGTATTCATTTTATGTAATCCATATAACACTACTTTAAATGGTTTCAGGTTTTTAACATTATGTGTGAAAAATTTGAGTTCCATTTCGCGAAGGGCAGATTTAATTTTATTTAATTCAGATTCAGTGTAGAGATTAAAGCGGCAACCAATTGAAGTGTTTTTGCAATCGAATTTGGCTATGCCATTATCATTCATGCCTTGAGTCACAAAGACGCTATTTTTTCCTATCAAGTGAATCGGAGGTAGTTCAATTTTTGTGGGTACTTCATGTACAGGCTGTACATGCTCAGTCATTAATTCTTCATTATCGGATAAATCAGAAAGATCACTGAAGCGATTAAAAGAAGATAAATTATTTTGGGAGCTACCCGGATTATTTGTCACTTTTTTACGTCGGCTCATTTTTACAGATGGGGGATTCTCATCAGAAGATGATGAGTCCCGTAACCATTTGCGATTTAGCAAAATAATCAAGCGCAGTTAGAAATAACACAAGAGAAAATATCTCGGGCAAGTATAACGATGTGCGCGGCTTGACGTTTCAAACTGTACTGTTTTGTTTTTTATGATTTTGTTTATGTGGTTTTGTTGTATGACTACGAAGTTGTGTAATTGTACATTCTATTTTATTTTTTGTGGTTTGAGCACAGTTTATTATATTGAAAAGCGGTCAGTTATTTTCCCTTAATAAGGACAGAATAGAATAGGAAATATAATATTTAGACATAGTTGTGAATCTTTTTGGCTTCATGTCCTATTAGACGTACATATGCATAAATTATTAATAAAGTTTTCAGAGTAATAATTCTAAAATTTGTGCACATTCTGAGGACAATTGTACAATGCACACAAATCCCTGGTGCTGCATATTCCAGCAGTCGTCACAAAAGAAAATAAAAAGTAGAAAAAATCACCAGTTAAAGAAGTGTCATAAAAATCGGCATCATTCCTCTTGTTCCTCGAAAGTCAATAAAAACTCTTTTAAATATTGTATAATTTAGAGCGTTGAGGAAGAGCCAGAAAAAGAAAGAATCTGGTAAAACTGCAGTAGTAAGATTTTACACATTTTGAAGTATTCACCATAAATGGGACAACTTTTGAAAGTTATCGAGTCATCACTTACAATTCCGAGAGCGAAAACTCTTGCTCACACCTAAGAAAACATTGAGGATACAACTTTTCGTTACTCAAGAAACATTATTTCGAGATAATACAATAAAAACAGTTCTACTACCCTACTTCTTGGCGGATAAGGTGATACTGAACCAAACAAAAGAAGAATAATTACGCATTTACACAGAATACCACTAAGCACAATATATCGAACTGTGTCTAGCACAGAAATCGAACTCGATGCAATAATCTCTCCGTTCTGAATGGTTGACCTTATATAATATACGACATTACGTTTTTACAGCTGTGAGCATTGATGCTAATATAATTTTAGCTCCCAGAAACACCCACAAAAATTTTACTACTTTGGTAAACATGGGTAGCACGTGAGTACTGGACGCTCTCCCACATTACTGGTTTAGAAGAAGGGGCTGTTTGGTTAATAAGAGTTGGCAACCCTTTGTTACCTGCTTCTTCCAAAAATAGTTTTCTAGGTTATAGCTTACATGCCATTGATTTCTCAGGTAGTGGCTGTACTCAAACACCCAACCGCATTTATATTTTTGGTATAATTGATGATACGACCAGAAGTGATTATCTCTTTTTGATTAAGTAAATAAATCATCATCATCGGCACCACAACCGGGATCCGGTCTTGGCCTTATTTAGCAAGTCCCGAGGCTTGTTAAATTTTCCATAATAATTTGTTTTTCCGGGCAAGGTTATTAGCCATAAGTAAGTAAATGGCCATTCTAAAATGGAGCGGTTTTCAACAGGACTCGTTCAAGTAAGTCAATCTCTGTTAAATTATACATCACAATTTAATTTCTGAAGCAATATCTCCCATACTCAAACTTTTGCAGGGATACCTTCCGCATCTTACTCTACAAAAGTCTAGTCACATTCTGCCCTTTAAATATAGTTCTCACATTCTGGCCTCTGTATATTTTCGCCGCCCTACCTTACAAATGGCTAACCTCTATTAAACACACTTCTCCTGCTAAACCCTTGTAAGGGATAGTTATTAATGTGGAGACTTTACAAAGAGCTAACTTTCATACTTTAGTTCGAAAAGTACAGGTTCCTTACTCTATGTTCTGAGGGGCTAGGTGCCACACTCTATCCTTCAGAACCTAGCTCATATACTACACCATTTCAAGGTTTAATTCTCTATATACACTCTAGCTGTGTAGCGATAAATCCTATATTCTTCTCTACGAAGGTCAAGTTTCCATACTCTGCCCGTTCAGCTCCTTTTCTTAACACAGTACACTGGATCTCTTTAAAATACTCTTGAAAGCCATTTTATTTTCTGGTCCACAAAATAACACTTTCTTTCCTAAATGAAATCTGATCTTAGAAACCTGAGGAATTTCCAACGAATTTCGTATATCATGAACTCAAAATTTTAGTGAGATTAGTAGAGCAAGGAAGAACTTATTCGTGGTGAGGACCAATTTTGAAGGATATCCATATCTGAATATCCCTCAAACGAACCCATCTCAATTAAATAAACATCATGCAATTCACTGCTACCACAAACTTAAGGACCCATGTATACATAGCTTAATCAAACACATCGACTTTTATTGCTGCATTTTGTTGATACTTAATGTCCTGGTGAAGGTTTCAAGAAAAACTTGCATGCATGCCCTTGTTTAGTGCGTCCGCGCCGCCGTCGGGTCATACCCAATTAGAAGCAAATCAAGTCTCATCCGAAAATTCAAAAGAAGGGCAACTCGTCGTTGTCAATAACATTGAGATGACATGAGCATTATATCTACCATCGAAAACCGGCTTGGCACTGAAGTATCGTTGTAAGTTGAAGAATTTCGCAATTCATCATTAAAAAACTTTAAAACGTGCTTTTCTCAAAAACTTGTCTTTTCAAAATCGATTATTCCTTCTACTACTAATTCATCTATCATCATCATCATCGGCACTATAACCGGGATCCGGTCTACGCCTTATTTAGCGAGCCTCTCCATCGGTATCCGATCCAAATCCGAGACATGTTAAATTGTTCATGATATTTCGTTTTTCCCGTTGTATAAATCAAACAATATTGAGGAAAACCGGAAAAGATTTAAGAGAGCTAGAAATGACTACAATGCGTATATTCAACGCGCCAAGTTCTTGCATGACGAGAGAGTGAGACAAAAAATACTACACTCTCCCACAGGTAGTAGAAACTTCTGGGCATTCGTGAAAAACATTCAAAACTCTTCATCCATTCCATTACTTATAGTCGATGAAAAACCAGTCCCCACTGCAATAGAAAAGGCGAATCTATTCGCTGCACATTTAGCGGCCAACTCAAGGCTGCCTGATACCACATCAGTTCCGACTCAACTTGATCATAAGCAGCACACCGTGAGCCAGATTCGCTTCCGAACGCGCACTGTTTCCCGCGCCCTCAAAGAGCTAAACGTACACAAATCCGCTGGTCCGGAAGGCGTTCACCCAATTCTCTTGAAGAGATGTTCCTCTTCACTCCCTAAACCACTGCGGAAACTCTTCCATTTGTCTTATTCTACTGGCCGTTTCCCAAATAGATGAGAGTCAGCGAACATTCAACCAATTCCCAAAAAGGTTGACAAATCATCCCTTTCTTCTTATCGACCCAAGCACCAACTTCTATTCTCTCAAAGGTAATGGAATCACTTATCAACCGTCAACTTTCGAAATATCTGGAATCAAATGACCTCCTCAATGACCGCCAATGTAGCTTTCGTAGCAACTGGTCCACAGGAGATCTGATGACGTACCTTACCAAAAAGTGGAGCCATTCCATCCACTACCTCGGTGAAAACAAGGTAGTCGCATTGGATATTTCAAAAGCCTTCGACAGAGTTTCGCATCCTGCCCTTTTGTCAAAATTGCATTCATATGGAGTGGACAATTCCCTGATCCAATGGATAAGAGACTATCTTTCTGGCCGTTCAATTCAAGTGGTTCTTGATGGTGTCAAATCTGTCTCCCATCAAATTAATGCTGGTGTTCCCCAGGGTTCGGTGCTCTCACACACTCTCTTCCTCATATTTATAAATGATCTCTTGTCAATTACTCACAATCCAATTCACTCGTTTGCTGATGATAGCAAATTGAGTTTCTCATACTCATACGAACACTCCCGTCCAAACTCTTCGAAAGTCACTACCAACCAGTAACTTATGCTTGATACATTGAATTCAGACCTCAGCAAGATATATCCCTTTAAAAGTCGGTGCTGCCTGTTGTCGTCAAAGGCGAGCCCCAAACTAAATATACTGTCGATGAACGGCACTTACATCGACGAAGCCAAGGAACTATCAATCCTTGGCCCTCGAATTAAATCGACTCTTAATTGGAATGACAACATATTTGAAGCTGCGAAAAGTGCAGCCAAATGTATGGGGTTCCTTAAGAGATGCAAAAGATACTTCACTCCATCTAACCTGGCTACTATTTACAAGGCGTATATTCGTCCATAAATGGAGTTCAACTCCCATATTTGGTCAGGTGCATCCAAAACTCCATTACACGTGGTCGACAGGATGCAAAAACGAGCAGTGAAACTTATTGGGGACTCACCCGTAAGTCGATCAATTCCATCGTTAGAACACAGGCGCAGCTCTTTTCTATAGGTATTACCTATGGTTGCTCAACTGAACTTGCTGAATGTGTTCCGCCCCTTCAGACATTTTCCCGCGATACCCGTCAATCTGTGAATGCGCATCAGTCCACGTTGAAAGTGGACTTTAGGCGCAAAAGTAAACATAGAGAGTCATTCTTTAGCCGAACCACACGAATGTGGAATGTTCTGCCTGATCATGTGTTTCCTGGGCGTTGTAATGTCCAGACATTCAAGACCAATATACATCGACACCTCCTTTCCTTATCTACTTCCTCTCCATCTGCTAGCACTGTGCTCTGACATTTAAGGGTACTTCAAAATCCCCTTTTGTGCGTGCGTTAGTGTAAAAAAAAAAAATGCGGTATTAAGGTTCTACAATTGTACGAGTAGGGGACCAGAACTAAACTAAATGTAACAGAACCAGAAATAACTTAGTCGCACCTCTAAAGTATATAAAAATAATAACAACCAACACAATAGCAATGACATGCGAAACACGTATGCTTATGAATTGTCAATATATATTGCTCACCGTACAATGTAAATAAAGAAAAACAAAGAAAACACAATATAAATATGTAAACAAGACCATCATCATCATCGTCATCGACACTACAACCGGGATCCGGTCTTGGCCTTATTTAACAAATCTCTTCACCGGTCTCGATTTCGATTCGATGTCATCCAATTTGGCACTCCCAGGGTCTGGGCGTCCTGGTCTACGCCATTCCTCCATCGCACACATGGTCTGCCGCGCTCTCACCTTCCATACATCCTGTCGCAGAGGTCTTTCCTGATATAATGGAATCTTAAATTCCAGACATTTTTCCATCGCCTGCTTAAGGGTGAATATCTGATCAATCGCTGATTTGCCTGGGATGAAGCCACACTGATATTGACCAATGATGGCTTTAGCGTATGGGGCTATCCGTTCTTGTAGGATAATGGAGAGTATTTCATAGGCGGTACTCAGCGATGTTATACCACTATAGCTGCTGTACACGCCAATCTTCCAACATCTCCTCTTGCTCCCATGCGTGCACCGCGATCTCATGAATTGCGTGATGTAACGCTGTCCCTACTTGTTTGATGAGCTCAGCGGGTATGCCATCAGCTCCGGGGGCTTTATTTGATTTGAGCTGTCTTATGGCTTTTACTGTTTCCTCAATGCTTGGTGGCAGCATTTGGTCGTGATCTTGCATTGGTGGAACCTCCAATTCTTCTGTGAGCTGACCATTTAGCAATTCATTGAAGTGCACTTCCCATCGCTCCAGAATACCTTCAGGATCGGTGATCAGATTACCCTCTTTATCCTTGCAGTAAGTGCAGCGTGGTGTGTACCGCGTCATACTGCGGATTATTTGGTAGAACTTCCGCGCCTGGTGCGGACCTCGCTCTCTACTTCTCTCTATTTCACAGACAAGGTTTTTTCCCAGGCACTTTTTTTTTGTGAAGCCTTTTTACATATCTTCTGAGCTCTTTGTATTTCTCCTCGGGCATCCGCGTCCTATAAGACTGCAGCATTGCCCGGTATGCAGCATTCTTACGTTCAGTCGCTAGTTTGCACTCATCATCAAACTAGTCGCTCCGATCTCTACGACTACTACCTAAGATGGAGTTGACAGTACTAATGACAGTATTCTTAAGGCGTGCCCATTTTTCTTCTACGCCCGCCATTCTGGCCCTAGGTCTTTCTCTCCCTCCATCGAACTTTTCGGAGGCGAGTCTTAGCGCATGACCAAAGGTGTTACTGGTATTCTCATTGCGTAAGGGAGCCGTGTTGATTCGAACCTGATCCGAGGATGCAATACCTCTCCATAAGGCAATCTGCGCTCAGAAAACTGTACCAACAAAATAGTGATCCGAATCGCCGTTGGGACCTCGGTACGTTCGTACCGTCATCAGGCTCGAGGAATGGCGGTGATCTATCAACACGTGGTCAATTTGGTTGCGAGTGGCTCCATCAGGTGATACCCAGATGGCTTTGTGGATATCTTTACGCGGAAACCTGGTACTTGCAACGACCAAGTTTTTTGATGCTGCCAGTTCGATGACTCGTACTCCATTGTCATTAGTGTTCTCATGCAAATTATGGGAACCTGCGTAGTGTCTGAAAACCGGTGCCCGACCTATTTTTGCATTCAAATCACCAACAACGATTTTCACATCGTATCTTGGGTAGGCATTGAGGGCCCGTTCGACGTTCTCGTAGTATTCTTCTTTTTCGTTGTCAGGGGACTCCTCTGTAGGTTCGTGAACGTTTATGAGCCTTATGTTCTTAAACTTGTCTTGCACGCGAAGAGTGCATAGCCTTTCGTTTATTGCATTAAAGCCGACAATGGCAGGCTTCAGTTTTTGGCTGGCTAGAAAGCCACCCCGAGCACATGGTGTTTTGCATGGTAGCTGTAATAAATATCATACTCGTTTCTTTGAATAACACCACTAATAATAATAATATAATAATACTATTATCATCATCATCATCGGCACTACAACCGAGAACCGGTCTTGGCCTTATTTAGTAAGTCCTGAGGCTTGTTAAATTGTCCATAATGATTTGTTTTTTTTTTTTTTTTCTTCCGGGCAAGGTCATAAGTCTTGCGCCAGAGGCTCCCCGACGGGGAATCGAACCCCGGTCTCGCGCATGACAGGCGGGTATACTAACCACTATACTATCGAGGAGCCAATAATACTATTATGTCAGCCTTATATTCGGACAGGGAATCGGCTAGCTGCTGAGCAGCTCGAGCTCTGTATAATGAGCGGAGGTTCCATGAAAAAATGCTTAAATCGTTTAGCCATTTTCGTTTCCGTGGTCGTCGTCGTGTATCTGGTCCATATCCGAGGCTTGTTAAATTTGCCATCATAATTCATTTTTACGGACATGGTTATTAGCCCTACGCCAACCTTTCTAGGACGTCGCTGCATGCATTGGTTCACTACTTGGTGAGTGCCAAAGTAGCTATCCAGGGGTGTTACGTGGAGACTGCATGTCAACTTGGATTGAAGAGGGACAAGGATCGTTCTCGCCTTCGCCGGGTTGAAAGCAATCAGTAACTTTGCCCTGTATGTTCGGTCCCATCCCCCTGTTAACTTAACATCACCAAGTGACAATTCATAACCTTTTCTCGTAAGCGTATTTACTTTTCCTCGCGCATCTACTTCCTCCATAATCAACCACTGACCATTGTCCAAACTATTAGAGACCTTGGCATCCAATGCGACAGGGAGCTTAACTTTTCTCACATATCGACGAGATGATCCTGAAAGCCAACTGAACCCTCGAGTTCGTGAACCGCTATCGTTTCTCTTAATCACACACCCAATTTTAAACCTCGCTTCCTATACCTCTATACATACCCCCCCCCCCCCCCCCCCCTTAACCTTTGGTTAAGCTTAGCGAAGATAACGTTTTATTTAACTTAATTTGTTAGTTTATACTTTTTATAAACCTTCATAAAGCAAATTGTTGTGGCGGCAGTCCCAATAAACTAAACTAAATCTTCGCCTACAACTGGATATATAAAGTAACCCTACTCTTTATAGTCTTACAATGTGGCAAAAAATCTTGGTAAACGTCGTCGTTTCGTAATTCGATCAGCCTCGGAAATAGAGAGAAGTCACAGGGGCTATGCTTGGCGAAAACAATGGATGGGACAAAAAATCGCAGAGCGTTCCGAAACACGCTTAACCTATCCGGCTGTCAAAATTGAACTACACATTTGAAATTGCTCCAAATGTCAAAAACGTCAGAAGCGCATGTACCAATAATATGACAACTCTTGTTTTCAAAAACCAGATTTCTTAAGCCCACGAAATTCTGAAAAAAAGTTACTTTTTGATCACACCATTTATATTTCAATTTAAATCCAGCCCTATCTAGCTAATGCAGCGCCGATCTTCATTTTTCATTATGTTTTTCACTTTGACTAACAATGACTTTTTAATAAATTCACATGACTTGCAACGCAATTACGCCTACACTACATATGTCTGTAGTACTGTATACGCCCTGTTACTCGTTGAATTTCTCTTGATATACACACCCTTTTGTTTTCTGGGTAATATTTTTAACGCACCTTATTTGTCTCCAAGCCATAATCGTTGTTAAATGTGTTTCTATAAGACAAGGATCATTCACGACTTAAAAACGCCGGAAATATGATATCACATTACTACCAGGACTCATAGGGTCTTACATCACTAGGTCGCATGGAGTGTAAAACAATTTTTATATTTATGCGCCACATAAACAGAATTTATGTTTGCTGAGCAATAAAAACATTGTGGGAAATTGACTATACAGGCAAGGATACAACATCAAATTTTTGCACCGTAAGAATTGTTTGAAGACGCGCACAGTGCCCCGACAATACTTCCGGCACAGGGACAATCAGCTTGCAAAAGGATCTGGACCAGTCATCGTGTTGCAGCAGTTGAAAATGTAGTCCAAGGGTGAACTCCTCAATATGCTAGAATGTAATTGTTACTAGCTAAGGAAACGAAAGACTCGCTGTTGTGCAAGTGAAGAATTTAGATTCAACTCGTTGGATGCTGTAAATGGGGATAATAAAAAATAAGTGGACTATAAGATGTAAGTTGTTACTACATATGAATTAGACAATAAACTCGGGCTTGTGGTAGCATGACCACAGTGAGTTAAAGCCAAGGCTACAGACGTTATAAGGACGTCAATGAATTCCTCAAGCATGCCATGCACTGTCGAAACTAATTTGTTGAGTTGTCCACAATATTGAAAGCTTTCAAGCGCAATATCAAATGTCACATATGGCCAAATATCTTCCAGGCTTCAACACACACCGCAATATCCGAAAAGAAATCCCTTGAAATCCATTTTTATTGTCAAAACCGACTGAAGATTATTTGTTACTTGTTTATTAGGCTGTACTGCCAATGGCATCGTCCCAAGTTTGTCGCTATGTGCGCCGAGTCGAATAGAAAGAAAGTCCTCGAAGACAAATATTAAAATATTTCATGTTCATTTTATTGACCAATTAATGTCTGCACATCGTTTTCTTTCTGCTTCGTTCTATGCTACTGGCAATTGGGGGTAACCTTAAAGATATATGTACGTGGCTGGGTCCGTTCGCTTATCGGATCCACACCGAATGCTTCTATCTCTTGCTGTACATGCAATGATAATCTGTTGCCTCACATAAAGTTTGTGATATGAGCTCATTGAGGGAGTGGAACGATTATGGAGTGAGTCGGCTGAGTTCAACTTTAAATGCAGAAGATAAGTCCCCTTTGTAAAATTCAAGATGGAAGGTCTCAACTCTGTCATGATGGGTCAAAAGACGACCTTCCTAAGTTTAACTAAAAAATTGTCTTACGTACACTAATGGCATCACTACCTTTGTAGGGGCAAAACTTCCTGAAATTGACACCACTTTGGCCACAGACCGGTGAAGACGAATCGGTCATGGAAACAGAAATGAAAGTGAAGTGATATAAACAATACACTGTGTATCGTGTATTTCTCCAGCCAAAGTAATAAAAAAACAATTAGTGCAAATACGCGGCAATCAAAGTGTTCCTGTTGGTGTGTGTATGCGCATAGTATAATGAAACAAAAACGTAAATACTTGTTAACATAACATTTATCTAAGTAATCAAAGTAACTAACTGTATTCCCTCCATGGACGATAGTCAGGCCGGATTCAAAATGGCACTACGGAGAAGATCCAATTCACAACCAAATCTTCAAGCCAAGTGGCTGAAGTCCGATTAATTATTCTCAATAATGCTCATTATACTGGAGCAGGGAACAAATTTAAAGAACTGGAAACACAAGAAAAGAACCTTTCCAACAACGAAGACAGCATGGAGCAAGACATTGAGCGAGACAAATGAGTTCCCGAGATATTGTTATATAATTAAGTTCATTTAATATCGTGTCGGCATATGAATACCCTGTATCAATATCAACACATCACATAGAAATACACTAGAATATTCCCACATACAATAGATAAATAATTAAAATAAATTAAAACCCCTATTTCAAAATCACTAACATACTGCACACAGCCATAATCACCCTAATAGTCTCCCTAATTCCGTTTCCACAAATTAACAATCGCCTAAAAGGGTATTGAATGGAACGACACGAGACTTCTCCTTCTGAATCAGTTAGTGAAAGCGTGTGGTCGTCGCTCCGAAGAAGTAAAATTAAATTAACAAATTTTCGAATCGAGTCGTGTGCATATTGAGTAACTGTGTTACTTGTGAATACCTTTAAATACTTATAAATACAGTTAAATACTTGTAAAGAATAAATAAATACTTTTTAATATTGTTAAATATTGAAGAATCAAATGTGTTTTGAATTCTGAGTGAGTGAACCTAGTTTAAATCCTGAAAAGGAACTTTTTGGTGATGGAAATGGATAATGTGTGAAGGGAAGAGAGCCGCTTTGGGACCCACACAGGATTGTTACCAGCCAGGAATACACCATTACACTCAAAAATTAAAAAAAGGGGGTAAGTTTTGTGTAAAAATACCAACCCTTAAAATAATTGCTAAATTATCTTTAACACTATGGAGAAAAAACAATGAATTGCAAAAGCAAATACAAAAGGTTCTATAAGCATAGGAACAACAACAGAAGCAACAGCAGCAACAAAGACAACAGCAGCAACAGAAACAACAGCAGCAACAAAAACAACAGCACGAGCAACCAGATGAACAGCGACATCAGATACAACCACCAACAAACAAGAAAGAGAATGTGCCTCCCATTATAGTCAGCCTCAAGGAGGCTAAAGATATTATTTAACTGCGTAAGTTAACTTGCAATAGTTTTAAAACAAAACGATTAAAAAACAAAAAAAAAATAAGTTTCTTGTGCGATAATTTGAAAGGCTATCGCACCATTAAAGATGTGTTAGGAAAACCATGTAACGAGTGCTTCACATTCACCCCTAAATCAGATAAAAACTTTTTGCATGCTCCTCAAAGGAGTTGAGCTGTCCTTTTCCCCGAGGAATTGCTCGAGGATTTAAAAAAAATCGAAACCGACAGTTTAAAATTTACAGGTGTTGAACCAGCGATAGAATATCTAAAAGAAAGTTCCGTGGGTGGTTTTAGTCGATCAAAATCCGACATGCCTCTGAATTCGGCCTTGCTACCGAAAACAGAAAAAAGGTGTTGAACTATAAGGGTGGGCTGAAAAGTTTCCTACCTCAATGTGAAGATAGCAGCACTCGTCAATAAAAGATAGTGAATATAGTTGTGTATCTTTTGACAGCTACTCACAAAAATGTCAGCCATTTTGGAAACCTAGTTTTTATTTGACAGTCGTTTGAGCGGGTCGATACTACTACTCGTACTATTTATTGGCCCGTAGGAACCCGAAAGTTCATGACCTCCCCGACTTGTCTCCGCCATTGCTCCCTGTCCCGTGCGCTCTCCTTCCACGTTCGACCATCCGATCCGATTTCGTCGAGGTCCAACCTAACATTGTCCTCCAACCTCCGTCGCGGCCGTCCTGTCGGTCTCTTTCGCGTTGGCTTACCTTCAGAATTCTATGCACGGTCCTATCGTTGCCCAATCACGCCACGTGCCCGACCCATCTTAATCTTCGCGACTTGATTACTCTCACTATTGTAGGTTTGCGGTATATCTCTTCCAACTCGTGGTTGTGGAGTTTCCTCCATTGGCCTGCGTCCTCGTCATATTTGCCGCCAAAGATACCCCTTAGAACTTCATTCTCGAATACGAATATTTGTTTTCTTCCCGTTTTATGAGGGCCCATGTTTCGCATCCGTATAGAACAATCGGCATGATTATGGTTCTATAGACACGGAGCTTTATATTACGTGATAGAAGTTTGGATTTCAGCAGTTTACTGAATGCATACCAACTAGCGTTACCGGAGTGTAGTCTTTTGTTAATTTCCTTTGACATTTCGTTACTGGCCGTCAGTATTGTTCCCAGGTATTTAAATTCTTTAACATTTTCAAATATCTTGCCCCTGGTGTTTCTGTGTGTTCTCTGAGGTCCACCTGCTTGTTTTGTCTTCATTTATTTCTAGGCCCGCCTCTTCTGCCGCTTGCATGATGATTTTACTGTTTTTACTAACAGTTTTTAGATTATCGCCCAAAACGGTGATGTCATCCGCATATGCGAGCACTTGTGTGACCCCGTTCAGGGATGATCCGGCCATGTTGTCATCTTATACCTTTCTGATGACATACTCGAGGACAAGGTTAAAGAGACCTGGTGAGAGGTCACCCCCCTGTTTTAGTCCGTCCCGGATTTCAAATGGTACTGAGAGGTGGTTTTCTATTCTAACTCGTCCCTTGTTTTTGTTCATGCAGATTTGAATGAGAGCGGCATATTTTTTCGGGATTCCCAGCTCAACTACAATATGGTAGAGTCTTTGCCTTGCGACTGAGTCGTGGGCTTTTTTGAAGTCAACGAAAACTTGATGAACCGTCTCTCCGTATTCCAACTTCTTTTCCAGTAGTTGCTTTATTGTGAACATTTGGTCGCTTGTTGACCGGTTCCTACGGAATCCGCATTGGTAGTCTCCCAATATTTCTTCTGCATACGGTGTGATTCTCGCCAGTATGACATTTGTTAGTAATTTGTGTGTGGTTGGGAGCAATAATATACCTCTGTAGTTTTCACAGTCAGATCTGTGGCCTTTTTTTGAAAATGGGACGACTATTGAGATTTTCCATTCTTCCGGAGTGACTTCCTTATACCATATTGTTTTGATGAGTTGGTAGATCTTTCGAGCGGTTGCCTCTCCTCCATGCTTCACAAGCTCTGCCAGTATGCAGTCGACTTCGGGAGCCTTGTTGTTTTTCAATCGATTTATTGCGCCTACAACTTCGTTGAAAGAGAGCTCTGGGACCTTAGGCTCGGCTGTATGTACGTCTGGTGCGTTTATTAGTGGTTGATGGGTGCGCACATTGAGCAGGTTTTCAAAGTACGGCTTCCATCTTGTCACAATATTATTTGTTTCTGTCACCAGACAGCCGTTTGTGTCTCAGATTATTTTGGCTCTCCCTCGGTAGCCATTTCTAATTAAATTTATGTCGGCATACATACCTCTGATATTCTTCGCTCTGGCATTTTGTGGGATTTGTTCGGTCCTAGTCTTCTCCAAATCGCGTTTTTTGCGTTTGAAAAGTCTCGTTGTCTCTTTCCGAATTGTCGCGTATCTTTCTACGCTGAGTTTATCATAGTGTGTGTGGCGTCTCTAACAGATACACACACAATACGCAAGCAAATAGTGAACAACACCGAACGAAAATTTAATAATAATAATAACATCAGAGCCGTATACCATAGCGATAACAAAACAATTCACATCAGTTGAATATCATCATCATCATCGGCACTACAACCGGGAACCGGTCTTGGCCTTATTTAGCAAGTCCTGAGACTTGTTAAATTTTCCATAATGATTTATTTTTTCTGGGCAAGGTCATTAGTCTTGCGCCAGGGGCTCCCCGACGGGGAATCGAACCCCGGTCTCCCGGGTGACAGGCGGGTATACTAACCACTATACTATCGAGGAGCCCTAAGTTGAATATACTTGAGTTTAAAAATCGAATTCTAAACACGGCCAGTAGCCTGATGAGTTACGCTTAGGTTCAATTATTGGTGATTCTAACTGTCATAGCGTCAGTTCGAATCACACGTTCTTCACTATCAATCCAAAACGCTATAAGTGTTTTTGTGAAAATGCACAAAATTGAGTATCGAGCTGTCACTAATTTTATGTTTGTGAAAGGGAATACGCCTACGCAAATCAAAGATGAGTTGGACTCTGTGTATGGGGACTCTGTACCATGATTTGCCACTTTGAAATTTTGTGCAGCTGAATTTAAACGTGGCCGTGAGAGCTTGGGATACGATGAACGTTCGAGACGTCCAAAAACTGCAACAACTGACGATAACATCGCTAAAGTTCACCAAATGATGCTAGACGGTCGCCGAATTAAAGTGAGAGAGATAGTAGAGGCTATGAAAATGTCCTAAATCAAGGTTTAGGCATGAGAAAACTGTCCGCGCGTTGGTTGCTGCGTTTGCTCACGTTAGACCAAAAACGTGTTCGAATGAACATTTCCAACGCTCTGTTGGCGCAGTTTAGGCGCAATAAGTCCGAGTTTTGGCACCGATTAATTACTGTCGATGAAACTTGGATTCACCATTATACGTCGGAAACTAAAATACAGTCAAAACAGTGGACTGCAAACGGGGAATCAGCTCCGAGAAAGGCAAAAACTGTTTTTTCTGTGGCGCAAATCGATGAAGAAATATCGGCTGACGCCACAGTAAAAAGCAATTGCGAATTGAAGGTAAAATGCGGAAATTAGGTCATTGCAAATCGAAATTGCATTATCGTCATCGGGTGGTGTTGACCCCAAGGTAACGAGAAGGGGTACGAACAGAGTAAGTGGCAGTCGAGTAGTTGGTCTTGGATGGAATTTTTGTTATCGAAAGAGTGGAGTTGTCTTGAGAATCGAAAGTTAAATGTGTAGATCAGAGGTGCTTAATATAGAAGAACGGTTATTTTCGAGTGGAATTGGTAATAGTAGTTTACCCGGACCGCTGAAAAGATATAATACGTTTTTCCGTACGAAAGAAGATAAGATTTGTATAGATGTGTAACATCGAAATATATAACTGACTAAAAGAGAAGACTAATGACCTTGCCCGGAAAAACAAATCATTATGGAAAATTTAACAAACCTCAAGACATGCTAAATAAGGCCAAGACCGGATCCCGGTTGTAGTGCCGATGATGATGATGAAAAGAGAAGAGACCAAAAAGAGAGTGTGTCTAAGAATGTATAAGAAACTAAAGTGATATGAACCAAGATTATAGAATTTGTATGTTTTTAAATACAACTCAGAGTTTAGCACTTAAGAAGATTGTCATAGTAAATGTGTAACGGAAAGCAGTTGAGCAAAAAGAAAGAACTGGTGACAATAAAAAATGTATAAGATTTTTGTGTATTAACATTTCCAACGCTCTGTTGGCGCAGTTTAGGCGCAATAAGTCCGAGTTTTGGCACCGATTAATTACTGTCGATGAAACTTGGATTCACCATTATACGTCGGAAACTAAAATACAGTCAAAACAGTGGACTGCAAATGGGGAATCAGCTCCGAGAAAGGCAAAAACTGTTTTTTCGACTGGGAAAGTAATGGCGAGTGTTTTTTGGGATAGTCATGGAGTTATCTTAATCGATTATCTTCAAAAAGGAAAAACCATTACAGGAGCATACTACGCATCATTACTTGACCAACTGAAGGCAGAAATTGAGGAAAAACGGCCACATTTGCAGAAAAAGTCTTTTGGAGCCACCTCGATGTCGGTCTTTTGGAGCCACTGTTTTTTCGGCTGGGAAAGTAATGGCGAGTGTTTTTTGGGATAGTCATGGAGTTATCTTAATCGATTATCTTCAAAAAGGAAAAACCATTACAGGAGCATAGTACGCATCATTACTTGACCAACTGAAGGCAGAAATTGAGGAAAAACGGCCACATTTGCAGAAAAAGAAAATCCTGTTTCAGCAAGACAACGCGCCGTCTCACACCTCAGCGGTTCCCATGGCGAAAATCCACGAATTACGTTTTGAACTGCTTGACCATCCGCCTTACTCACTATCTAGCCCCAAGCGACTTCTTTTTATTCCCTAATCTAAAAATTGCGCTCGGAGGACAGAGTTTTCGTCAAATGAGGAGACAATCACCTTCGCGAACAGTTATTTTGCAGACAAAAACGCCGAGTATTATTTGGACGAGTTCGAGAGATGGGAGCATCGCTGGGAGAAGTGTGTACAAGGAGACTATGTAGAAAAATAAAGATAAATTTTAAGAAAAAATGTCTTGCATCTTTGTTAGTTCGGAAACTTTTCAGCCAACCCTAGTATTTTCCACCGCCCTCTCCTGAAATCGCAACTGCAAGTTGCTGTTCTTCATCGTCTCTTTAACTACCAGCCAAAGGGAAGTATATTTTTAAAAATATACTTCTCTTTCGTGAGAGACGAACCTATAGCGCCGACATGGCGCCCCGAAATGAAACGAAATAACCATTGTAGTTCTTTTTGGACAGTTGCAGGTTGTAACGCTCCGAGAACACTCGCGCGGGGAGGGAATTCCACAGCTTCCCTGCTCTGTAACGGAACGAGTTCTGATGCAGAGATGTTCGCGCCGTCGGAGATGAACCGCAAATTAGTACGATCCGCTGGATTGTTTTACAGAGCACCTATAAACCAAATTCGTCGATTTAAAACCGCCAACGACACAGCACGTGTGCTTCTGCCTCGCGATCCGTACCATCCGATCAATTGTGCAATCCGTTTTGGGAATCTTAAATACACATAAGATACCCAATTGCACTATCAGTTTGCGCGAGAAGTCTTACTGTGGGATCCTAAACAAACAAACGAATCTTCACGCACGTGTTAAGTGTGTCAGTGTCATCATAGACAAAGATGATGTACACCATGTCATTGATACACTCAAACAGAAAAACGACACCCGATTCTGAACTCGAATGACCCCTCGGAACGATAATGCAATTAATTGCATATTCCAAAACAATTAGCACTTATTACAAAAGCATATTTCGGCATAACCAAATAATAGAAAAGCAATTAATTCCATATGCCAAAACGATTGCCAAATAACGCAAAAGCAATTAATTGCATATTCCGGAACAATTAACAAATCACGGAAAAGCAATTAATTGCATACGAAACACAAAAGAACTAATTAGGTCAGTTCGCAACTACGGATATTGAACTGTGGCGCAAATCGATGAAGAAATATCGGCTGACGCCACAGTAAAAAGCAATTGCGAATTGAAGGTAAAATGCGGAAATTAGGTCATTGCAAATCGAAATTGCATTATCGTCATCGGGTGGTGTTGACCCCAAGGTAAGGAGAAGGGGTACGAACAGAGTAAGTGGCAGTCGAGTAGTTGGTCTTGGATGGAATCTTTGTTATCGAAAGAGTGGAGTTGTCTTGAGAATCGAAATTAAATGTGTAGATCAGAGGTGCTTAAAATAGAAGAACCGTTATTTTCGAGTGGAATTTGTAATAGTAGTTTACCCGGACCGCTGAAAAGATATAATACGTTTTTCCGTACGAAAGAAGATAAGATTTGTATAGATGTGTAACATCGAAATATATAACTGACTAAAAGAGAAGACTAATGACCTTGCCCGGAAAAACAAATCATTATGGAAAATTTAACAAACCTCAAGACATGTTAAATAAGGCCAAGACCAGTTCCCGGTTGTAGTGCCGATGATGATGATGAAAAGAGAAGAGACCAAAAAGAAAGTGTGTCTAAGAATGTATGAGAAACTAAAGTGATATGAAGCAAGATTATAGAATTTGTATGTTTTTAAATACAACTCAGAATTTAGCACTTAAGAAGATTGTCATAGTAAATGTGTAACGGAAAGCAGTTGAGCAAAAAGAAAGAACTGGTGACAAAAAAAAATGTATAAGATTTTTGTGTAATGTTATACGTATAGGATATTGTAAAACGAACCGGTTAGAGTACGGTTAATCTAACATAGTGGAAATTACTGTGTGTAATAAAGTACAACAATAAAGTGAAGAACAATAACTTTAAGAAAATACAGAAAAGATAAAAGAAAAGAAAAGTGAAAAAAAGATTTGTTTAATTGTTTTGACTTCTGAGGGTATTTTATTACTGGGGTGTACCCAAATCCCATAACTCACACGCCCGAGTGCAGTGCAAAGTTTTCTGTGCGATCCTGTGCAAATAAACGGATCTTCACACACGCCCCTTAGTGCTGTAAAAAGTCCGAGAATATACACGCGAATGATGTGCAGTGCGGGAAAACCCTATACTCATTCCCGCCCTTGTGTCTGTTTTCTTTTTTCTCGCACCTATGCCTGTCACCCGGGAGACCGGGGTTCGATTCCCCGTCGGGGAGCCTCTGGCGCAAGACTAATGACCTTGCCCGGAAAAAACAAATCATTATGGAAAATTTAACAAGCCTCAGTTCTTGCTAAATAAGGCCAAGACCGGTTCCCGATTGTAGTGCCGATGATGATGATGATGTTTGTGTCCCTGAGGCATCGATACTCTCGATTGATTTATAATCTTTGGAGAGTTTTTGGTGTCTGAATGACATTATGTTCGTCATGGAAGGGATGTGACCTGGATTTCGGCACGGATTTAGTGGTTTTGATTTTAGTACTACAAGGACATAACACCTGTAGTGGTTGCTTTCGCTTATGTATTGCTGGTCCCGGCTTGCATCTTTCCTGAGACGGTATTGGTGTGGGGGTAAAAGTTATAATGCCAAACACGGGCAGTTGATTCACTAATATCCCCAACGTTTGCTTCGAAAATTGTTCGCAGAAAATCCAGCACCAAGGAAAAGAAGAAAAATAAAACATACTGGTTGGATGGAAATTAGTTTTTATTCTTTTATTTTTTTATTATTTTCTTTGCTTTGAAACTGCTGCTTAATTGCACTGGACCGCCTTTTTTTATGTGATTTATTGTATATTTTAAATGTTCTAAGTCTGTTCACATAAATTGTCTCCAGTTGTCGTTAACAGCTTCTCAATTATAAGTAATAGTACATAGATGAATGTAGACCGAACTTGGTATTAACTAAGTAGCACAGCACAAGCAGTCATGTCGTGTTGACGAGTTCCTGGGTCGTAGCTGGGCTTGGGAATAGACCTGATTGTTACCGCGTGTGATGCCGGCAGGGGCAAGGGGATTGCGGTGCGGTCCACTGGCCTGCTGTGGGACGCTTGGACCAACAAGTGTGACGTCCGAGTAGGTCGGGGCCCATCGGTAGCTCGCTCGCATCCGCAGTGACGAAGTGGCGTGTGCGGGATAGAGCAGCTTCAAGCCCAAAATTAATTCGCCTCCGCCGTGACGGAATTGTTATGTTATCGCTATGGTATACGGCTCTGATGCATATTCTTATTCGATTTTCGTTCGGTGTTCTTCACTATTTGTTGTGTATTGTGTGTATATCTGTTAGAAACGCCACAGGTCTTTCTAAGGACTTATTGACATCATCACATCACCGTCGGCACTACAACCGGGGACCGGTCTAGGCCTTATTTGGCAAATTATTTTATTTAGTTAAATATTCCATAATGATTTTGTTTTTTCCGGGCAAGGTCATTAGTCTTGCGCCAGAAAAATCTTATTGACATACCCTCGTATAAAAGGAAAAGGATAGTTAGAGTTTTACGAGGGTTGCCTCTTATGTTTCGGGATTTGGCAACCCTAGCGTTGCAATCCGGCAATTGACAGCTCTGTCGTAAAGTTGGACATTTTTGAGGTTATACGAACTCAGAACGTTTTGACATACGAGCGCTATTTGTGTTGTTTACAGTAACTTAAAAGATTCATCTCGGCCCAAAAATGGAATTAAATCGTCAACATTTTCGTGCGATTATTTTTTACAACTCTCGGCGTGGATTAACTCAGCAACAGTGCATGGATGAACTTAATTCAATTTTTGGCGATGAAGCTCCATCAAGGACCAGTGTTTATCGATGGTATGGTGAATTCAATCGTGGTCGTAGTTCACTCCAAGATGAATTTCGTGAAGATCGTCCATAATCAGTTGTTGTTCCGAAAACCATTGATGCTGTGCGCGAACTGATATTGGAAGATCGTCATGTGACCTAACCTTAAGGCGTTAGTGGGACCAGCATACATTCAATATTGCATAAACATTTGACCGTCAAAAAAATTTGTTCGCGTTGGATCCCACACAATTTGTCAATCGCCCAAAAAAAGGCTCGTGTCAATTGAAAGAAATCGAAAGAAATGCTCAAAAAATACGGTCGCGGTGCTTCGAAACACGTCTATGACATCGTGACAGGTGATGAATCGTGGATTTATGCGTATGAGCCCGAAAGTAAACAGCAGTCGACTGTCTGGGTGTTTCAAGATGAGCCAAATCCAACAAAAGTTGTTCGCGCACGAAGCACTTCCAAGCAAATGGTCGCCTGTTTTTTCCGAAAAACTGGACATGTCGCAACCGTACCACTAGAACACGCAGAACAGTCAATTCTGAGTGGTACACAACCATTTGTTTGCCAGTTGTCTTCCAAGAAATCAGGAAAACCAACCGCCGAAGACGGATCACTCTTCACCACGACAATGCGAGCTCTCACACATCGGCTGCGACAACTGCATTTTTGAGCACCCAAAACATCGATTTGATGGGTCATCCGCCGTATAGTCCTGACTTGGCACCGAATGACTTCTTTTTATTCCCGTACGTAAAAAACAAACTGAGAGGTCAACGTTTTTCGACACCTGAAGAAGCGGTTGCTGCATTCAGAATGCATGTGTTGGAGATACCTCAATCAGAGTGGCAAATGTGCTTCGACAATTGGTTCTAACGCATGCAAAAGTGTATAGATCTTCATGGGGAATATTTTGAAAAACAATAAAGTGATTTTCGATGATCAATATTTGTTTTTGTTCTCTAATCCCGAAATATAAAAGGCAATCCTCGTATTCTTTTATTTTTTTATTATTTTCTTTGCTTTGAAACCGCTGCTTAATTGCACTGGACCGCCTTTTTTTATGTGATTTATTATATATTTTAAATGTTCTAAGTCTGTTCACATAAATTGTCTCCAGTTGTCGTTAACAGCTTCTCAATTATAAGTACTAGTACATAGATGAATGTAGACCGAACTTGGTATTAACTAAGTAGCACAGCACAAGCAGTCATGTCGTGTTGACGAGTTCCTGGGTCGTAGCTGGGCTTGGGCCGGTATTGGGAATAGACCTGGTTGTTACCGCGTGTGATGCCGGCAGGGGCAAGGGGATTGCGGTGCGGTCCACTGGCCTGCTGTGGGACGCTTGGACCAACAGGTGTGACGTCCGAGTAGGTCGGGGCCCATCGGTAGCTCGCTCGCATCCGCAGTGACGAAGTGGCGTGTGCGGGATGGAGCAGCTTGAAGCCCAAAATTAATTCGCCTCCGCCGTGACGGAATTATGTTATCGCTATGGTATACGGCTCTGATGCATATTCTTATTCGATTTTCGTTCGGTGTTCTTCACTATTTGCTTGTGTATTGTGTGTATATCTGTTAGAAACGCCACAGGTCTTTCTAAGGACTTATTGGCATACCCTCGTATAAAAGGAAAAGGATAGTTAGAGTTTTATTATTATTCCTCTTGTTTCGGAGAGAACGGAGTTTGCGGTTATACTACGGGGGCGATAAAAACGATATCCTATCTCGAGAATATCGAAAAAAACAGGGAAATGGCATTGTAAATTTCTTTGTGGAGTGTGGCGGTAGCACCTTCTACCTCTAGATGGTCAAAGAAAAATGCGATTTTGCTAAGATACTTATTTATAAGGGGGAAGTTGGCTTTGTGGAAGTGGTAGGAGAAGTAGTCGTGGTGTTGGGAGGAGGGGGGCAGGGCTGAGCAGTCACGGTAAAAGGATAAGAAAAGTGGGGGTTAGTGATTGGTCAATAGTTGAGAAGGTGTGAGGACTTAGGGCAAATGAGGAATTGTAGGGCCCATTGTAAACACAAGGTCAAGTGGCCTACCCATATGATTTGAGACATTACTTACTTGACATGTGCTTGAGTCGGTAAGACGGCCTATAAAGAGACATTCCTTGTGAAGTTTGAGATGTACTAGGATTGATCATTTGACGACATTATAGCCTTTGCGACGAAAGTGAACAACATATGATTCGAACTGGCGCTAAGACGGTTAGAATCACTAAAAATTGGACTAATGCTCAACATATCAGTCCACTGCCACGAGTTCGAATTTGATTTCTAAGCTCAAGTACAATCAACTGATGTGGATTTGCTATGTGTATTGCTTGGTATAAGGCTGATGTTTTTGCTTATTCGATTTTCGTTCTCTGTTGTTCTTTACTATATGCTGAGTACTGTGTATGCATCTGTTAGAAACGCCACCCTATTCTCTCCTCAGTAACTTTGTTACGATCAACTTCGTGTGCGAACGAGTAAGAGAGCAAGAGAAGGTCGAATCAGCGGAGTGAGCCTGTGCTCTGTGCAGAAGTCGGGACCATAGTATTGAGGACCGGTTTACCTATGGGAGAGTCTTGCGCTGTTTTGTACACAGATCACGTCGGGATTGTTGCGTTTAGAGTATCGAGCTGTCACTAATTTTATGTTTGTGAAAGGGAATACGCCTACGCAAATCAAAGATGAGTTGGACTCTGTGTATGGGGACTCTGTACCATGATTTGCCACTTTGAAATTTTGTGCAGCTGAATTTAAACGTGGCCGTGAGAGCTTGGGATACGATGAACGTTCGAGACGTCCAAAAACTGCAACAACTGACGATAACATCGCTAAAGTTCACCAAATGATGCTAGACGGTCGCCGAATTAAAGTGAGAGAGATAGTAGAGGCTATGAAAATGTCCTAAATCAAGGTTTAGGCATGAGAAAACTGTCCGCGCGTTGGTTGCTGCGTTTGCTCACGTTAGACCAAAAACGTGTTCGAATGAACATTTCCAACGCTCTGTTGGCGCAGTTTAGGCGCAATAAGTCCGAGTTTTGGCACCGATTAATTACTGTCGATGAAACTTGGATTCACCATTATACGTCGGAAACTAAAATACAGTCAAAACAGTGGACTGCAAACGGGGAATCAGCTCCGAGAAAGGCAAAAACTGTTTTTTCTGTGGCGCAAATCGATGAAGAAATATCGGCTGACGCCACAGTAAAAAGCAATTGCGAATTGAAGGTAAAATGCGGAAATTAGGTCATTGCAAATCGAAATTGCATTATCGTCATCGGGTGGTGTTGACCCCAAGGTAACGAGAAGGGGTACGAACAGAGTAAGTGGCAGTCGAGTAGTTGGTCTTGGATGGAATTTTTGTTATCGAAAGAGTGGAGTTGTCTTGAGAATCGAAAGTTAAATGTGTAGATCAGAGGTGCTTAATATAGAAGAACGGTTATTTTCGAGTGGAATTGGTAATAGTAGTTTACCCGGACCGCTGAAAAGATATAATACGTTTTTCCGTACGAAAGAAGATAAGATTTGTATAGATGTGTAACATCGAAATATATAACTGACTAAAAGAGAAGACTAATGACCTTGCCCGGAAAAACAAATCATTATGGAAAATTTAACAAACCTCAAGACATGCTAAATAAGGCCAAGACCGGATCCCGGTTGTAGTGCCGATGATGATGATGAAAAGAGAAGAGACCAAAAAGAGAGTGTGTCTAAGAATGTATAAGAAACTAAAGTGATATGAACCAAGATTATAGAATTTGTATGTTTTTAAATACAACTCAGAGTTTAGCACTTAAGAAGATTGTCATAGTAAATGTGTAACGGAAAGCAGTTGAGCAAAAAGAAAGAACTGGTGACAATAAAAAATGTATAAGATTTTTGTGTATTAACATTTCCAACGCTCTGTTGGCGCAGTTTAGGCGCAATAAGTCCGAGTTTTGGCACCGATTAATTACTGTCGATGAAACTTGGATTCACCATTATACGTCGGAAACTAAAATACAGTCAAAACAGTGGACTGCAAATGGGGAATCAGCTCCGAGAAAGGCAAAAACTGTTTTTTCGACTGGGAAAGTAATGGCGAGTGTTTTTTGGGATAGTCATGGAGTTATCTTAATCGATTATCTTCAAAAAGGAAAAACCATTACAGGAGCATACTACGCATCATTACTTGACCAACTGAAGGCAGAAATTGAGGAAAAACGGCCACATTTGCAGAAAAAGTCTTTTGGAGCCACCTCGATGTCGGTCTTTTGGAGCCACTGTTTTTTCGGCTGGGAAAGTAATGGCGAGTGTTTTTTGGGATAGTCATGGAGTTATCTTAATCGATTATCTTCAAAAAGGAAAAACCATTACAGGAGCATAGTACGCATCATTACTTGACCAACTGAAGGCAGAAATTGAGGAAAAACGGCCACATTTGCAGAAAAAGAAAATCCTGTTTCAGCAAGACAACGCGCCGTCTCACACCTCAGCGGTTCCCATGGCGAAAATCCACGAATTACGTTTTGAACTGCTTGACCATCCGCCTTACTCACTATCTAGCCCCAAGCGACTTCTTTTTATTCCCTAATCTAAAAATTGCGCTCGGAGGACAGAGTTTTCGTCAAATGAGGAGACAATCACCTTCGCGAACAGTTATTTTGCAGACAAAAACGCCGAGTATTATTTGGACGAGTTCGAGAGATGGGAGCATCGCTGGGAGAAGTGTGTACAAGGAGACTATGTAGAAAAATAAAGATAAATTTTAAGAAAAAATGTCTTGCATCTTTGTTAGTTCGGAAACTTTTCAGCCAACCCTAGTATTTTCCACCGCCCTCTCCTGAAATCGCAACTGCAAGTTGCTGTTCTTCATCGTCTCTTTAACTACCAGCCAAAGGGAAGTATATTTTTAAAAATATACTTCTCTTTCGTGAGAGACGAACCTATAGCGCCGACATGGCGCCCCGAAATGAAACGAAATAACCATTGTAGTTCTTTTTGGACAGTTGCAGGTTGTAACGCTCCGAGAACACTCGCGCGGGGAGGGAATTCCACAGCTTCCCTGCTCTGTAACGGAACGAGTTCTGATGCAGAGATGTTCGCGCCGTCGGAGATGAACCGCAAATTAGTACGATCCGCTGGATTGTTTTACAGAGCACCTATAAACCAAATTCGTCGATTTAAAACCGCCAACGACACAGCACGTGTGCTTCTGCCTCGCGATCCGTACCATCCGATCAATTGTGCAATCCGTTTTGGGAATCTTAAATACACATAAGATACCCAATTGCACTATCAGTTTGCGCGAGAAGTCTTACTGTGGGATCCTAAACAAACAAACGAATCTTCACGCACGTGTTAAGTGTGTCAGTGTCATCATAGACAAAGATGATGTACACCATGTCATTGATACACTCAAACAGAAAAACGACACCCGATTCTGAACTCGAATGACCCCTCGGAACGATAATGCAATTAATTGCATATTCCAAAACAATTAGCACTTATTACAAAAGCATATTTCGGCATAACCAAATAATAGAAAAGCAATTAATTCCATATGCCAAAACGATTGCCAAATAACGCAAAAGCAATTAATTGCATATTCCGGAACAATTAACAAATCACGGAAAAGCAATTAATTGCATACGAAACACAAAAGAACTAATTAGGTCAGTTCGCAACTACGGATATTGAACTGTGGCGCAAATCGATGAAGAAATATCGGCTGACGCCACAGTAAAAAGCAATTGCGAATTGAAGGTAAAATGCGGAAATTAGGTCATTGCAAATCGAAATTGCATTATCGTCATCGGGTGGTGTTGACCCCAAGGTAAGGAGAAGGGGTACGAACAGAGTAAGTGGCAGTCGAGTAGTTGGTCTTGGATGGAATCTTTGTTATCGAAAGAGTGGAGTTGTCTTGAGAATCGAAATTAAATGTGTAGATCAGAGGTGCTTAAAATAGAAGAACCGTTATTTTCGAGTGGAATTTGTAATAGTAGTTTACCCGGACCGCTGAAAAGATATAATACGTTTTTCCGTACGAAAGAAGATAAGATTTGTATAGATGTGTAACATCGAAATATATAACTGACTAAAAGAGAAGACTAATGACCTTGCCCGGAAAAACAAATCATTATGGAAAATTTAACAAACCTCAAGACATGTTAAATAAGGCCAAGACCAGTTCCCGGTTGTAGTGCCGATGATGATGATGAAAAGAGAAGAGACCAAAAAGAAAGTGTGTCTAAGAATGTATGAGAAACTAAAGTGATATGAAGCAAGATTATAGAATTTGTATGTTTTTAAATACAACTCAGAATTTAGCACTTAAGAAGATTGTCATAGTAAATGTGTAACGGAAAGCAGTTGAGCAAAAAGAAAGAACTGGTGACAAAAAAAAATGTATAAGATTTTTGTGTAATGTTATACGTATAGGATATTGTAAAACGAACCGGTTAGAGTACGGTTAATCTAACATAGTGGAAATTACTGTGTGTAATAAAGTACAACAATAAAGTGAAGAACAATAACTTTAAGAAAATACAGAAAAGATAAAAGAAAAGAAAAGTGAAAAAAAGATTTGTTTAATTGTTTTGACTTCTGAGGGTATTTTATTACTGGGGTGTACCCAAATCCCATAACTCACACGCCCGAGTGCAGTGCAAAGTTTTCTGTGCGATCCTGTGCAAATAAACGGATCTTCACACACGCCCCTTAGTGCTGTAAAAAGTCCGAGAATATACACGCGAATGATGTGCAGTGCGGGAAAACCCTATACTCATTCCCGCCCTTGTGTCTGTTTTCTTTTTTCTCGCACCTATGCCTGTCACCCGGGAGACCGGGGTTCGATTCCCCGTCGGGGAGCCTCTGGCGCAAGACTAATGACCTTGCCCGGAAAAAACAAATCATTATGGAAAATTTAACAAGCCTCAGTTCTTGCTAAATAAGGCCAAGACCGGTTCCCGATTGTAGTGCCGATGATGATGATGATGTTTGTGTCCCTGAGGCATCGATACTCTCGATTGATTTATAATCTTTGGAGAGTTTTTGGTGTCTGAATGACATTATGTTCGTCATGGAAGGGATGTGACCTGGATTTCGGCACGGATTTAGTGGTTTTGATTTTAGTACTACAAGGACATAACACCTGTAGTGGTTGCTTTCGCTTATGTATTGCTGGTCCCGGCTTGCATCTTTCCTGAGACGGTATTGGTGTGGGGGTAAAAGTTATAATGCCAAACACGGGCAGTTGATTCACTAATATCCCCAACGTTTGCTTCGAAAATTGTTCGCAGAAAATCCAGCACCAAGGAAAAGAAGAAAAATAAAACATACTGGTTGGATGGAAATTAGTTTTTATTCTTTTATTTTTTTATTATTTTCTTTGCTTTGAAACTGCTGCTTAATTGCACTGGACCGCCTTTTTTTATGTGATTTATTGTATATTTTAAATGTTCTAAGTCTGTTCACATAAATTGTCTCCAGTTGTCGTTAACAGCTTCTCAATTATAAGTAATAGTACATAGATGAATGTAGACCGAACTTGGTATTAACTAAGTAGCACAGCACAAGCAGTCATGTCGTGTTGACGAGTTCCTGGGTCGTAGCTGGGCTTGGGAATAGACCTGATTGTTACCGCGTGTGATGCCGGCAGGGGCAAGGGGATTGCGGTGCGGTCCACTGGCCTGCTGTGGGACGCTTGGACCAACAAGTGTGACGTCCGAGTAGGTCGGGGCCCATCGGTAGCTCGCTCGCATCCGCAGTGACGAAGTGGCGTGTGCGGGATAGAGCAGCTTCAAGCCCAAAATTAATTCGCCTCCGCCGTGACGGAATTGTTATGTTATCGCTATGGTATACGGCTCTGATGCATATTCTTATTCGATTTTCGTTCGGTGTTCTTCACTATTTGTTGTGTATTGTGTGTATATCTGTTAGAAACGCCACAGGTCTTTCTAAGGACTTATTGACATCATCACATCACCGTCGGCACTACAACCGGGGACCGGTCTAGGCCTTATTTGGCAAATTATTTTATTTAGTTAAATATTCCATAATGATTTTGTTTTTTCCGGGCAAGGTCATTAGTCTTGCGCCAGAAAAATCTTATTGACATACCCTCGTATAAAAGGAAAAGGATAGTTAGAGTTTTACGAGGGTTGCCTCTTATGTTTCGGGATTTGGCAACCCTAGCGTTGCAATCCGGCAATTGACAGCTCTGTCGTAAAGTTGGACATTTTTGAGGTTATACGAACTCAGAACGTTTTGACATACGAGCGCTATTTGTGTTGTTTACAGTAACTTAAAAGATTCATCTCGGCCCAAAAATGGAATTAAATCGTCAACATTTTCGTGCGATTATTTTTTACAACTCTCGGCGTGGATTAACTCAGCAACAGTGCATGGATGAACTTAATTCAATTTTTGGCGATGAAGCTCCATCAAGGACCAGTGTTTATCGATGGTATGGTGAATTCAATCGTGGTCGTAGTTCACTCCAAGTTGAATTTCGTGAAGATCGTCCATAATCAGTTGTTGTTCCGAAAACCATTGATGCTGTGCGCGAACTGATATTGGAAGATCGTCATGTGACCTAACCTTAAGGCGTTAGTGGGACCAGCATACATTCAATATTGCATAAACATTTGACCGTCAAAAAAATTTGTTCGCGTTGGATCCCACACAATTTGTCAATCGCCCAAAAAAAGGCTCGTGTCAATTGAAAGAAATCGAAAGAAATGCTCAAAAAATACGGTCGCGGTGCTTCGAAACACGTCTATGACATCGTGACAGGTGATGAATCGTGGATTTATGCGTATGAGCCCGAAAGTAAACAGCAGTCGACTGTCTGGGTGTTTCAAGATGAGCCAAATCCAACAAAAGTTGTTCGCGCACGAAGCACTTCCAAGCAAATGGTCGCCTGTTTTTTCCGAAAAACTGGACATGTCGCAACCGTACCACTAGAACACGCAGAACAGTCAATTCTGAGTGGTACACAACCATTTGTTTGCCAGTTGTCTTCCAAGAAATCAGGAAAACCAACCGCCGAAGACGGATCACTCTTCACCACGACAATGCGAGCTCTCACACATCGGCTGCGACAACTGCATTTTTGAGCACCCAAAACATCGATTTGATGGGTCATCCGCCGTATAGTCCTGACTTGGCACCGAATGACTTCTTTTTATTCCCGTACGTAAAAAACAAACTGAGAGGTCAACGTTTTTCGACACCTGAAGAAGCGGTTGCTGCATTCAGAATGCATGTGTTGGAGATACCTCAATCAGAGTGGCAAATGTGCTTCGACAATTGGTTCTAACGCATGCAAAAGTGTATAGATCTTCATGGGGAATATTTTGAAAAACAATAAAGTGATTTTCGATGATCAATATTTGTTTTTGTTCTCTAATCCCGAAATATAAAAGGCAATCCTCGTATTCTTTTATTTTTTTATTATTTTCTTTGCTTTGAAACCGCTGCTTAATTGCACTGGACCGCCTTTTTTTATGTGATTTATTATATATTTTAAATGTTCTAAGTCTGTTCACATAAATTGTCTCCAGTTGTCGTTAACAGCTTCTCAATTATAAGTACTAGTACATAGATGAATGTAGACCGAACTTGGTATTAACTAAGTAGCACAGCACAAGCAGTCATGTCGTGTTGACGAGTTCCTGGGTCGTAGCTGGGCTTGGGCCGGTATTGGGAATAGACCTGGTTGTTACCGCGTGTGATGCCGGCAGGGGCAAGGGGATTGCGGTGCGGTCCACTGGCCTGCTGTGGGACGCTTGGACCAACAGGTGTGACGTCCGAGTAGGTCGGGGCCCATCGGTAGCTCGCTCGCATCCGCAGTGACGAAGTGGCGTGTGCGGGATGGAGCAGCTTGAAGCCCAAAATTAATTCGCCTCCGCCGTGACGGAATTATGTTATCGCTATGGTATACGGCTCTGATGCATATTCTTATTCGATTTTCGTTCGGTGTTCTTCACTATTTGCTTGTGTATTGTGTGTATATCTGTTAGAAACGCCACAGGTCTTTCTAAGGACTTATTGGCATACCCTCGTATAAAAGGAAAAGGATAGTTAGAGTTTTATTATTATTCCTCTTGTTTCGGAGAGAACGGAGTTTGCGGTTATACTACGGGGGCGATAAAAACGATATCCTATCTCGAGAATATCGAAAAAAACAGGGAAATGGCATTGTAAATTTCTTTGTGGAGTGTGGCGGTAGCACCTTCTACCTCTAGATGGTCAAAGAAAAATGCGATTTTGCTAAGATACTTATTTATAAGGGGGAAGTTGGCTTTGTGGAAGTGGTAGGAGAAGTAGTCGTGGTGTTGGGAGGAGGGGGGCAGGGCTGAGCAGTCACGGTAAAAGGATAAGAAAAGTGGGGGTTAGTGATTGGTCAATAGTTGAGAAGGTGTGAGGACTTAGGGCAAATGAGGAATTGTAGGGCCCATTGTAAACACAAGGTCAAGTGGCCTACCCATATGATTTGAGACATTACTTACTTGACATGTGCTTGAGTCGGTAAGACGGCCTATAAAGAGACATTCCTTGTGAAGTTTGAGATGTACTAGGATTGATCATTTGACGACATTATAGCCTTTGCGACGAAAGTGAACAACATATGATTCGAACTGGCGCTAAGACGGTTAGAATCACTAAAAATTGGACTAATGCTCAACATATCAGTCCACTGCCACGAGTTCGAATTTGATTTCTAAGCTCAAGTACAATCAACTGATGTGGATTTGCTATGTGTATTGCTTGGTATAAGGCTGATGTTTTTGCTTATTCGATTTTCGTTCTCTGTTGTTCTTTACTATATGCTGAGTACTGTGTATGCATCTGTTAGAAACGCCACCCTATTCTCTCCTCAGTAACTTTGTTACGATCAACTTCGTGTGCGAACGAGTAAGAGAGCAAGAGAAGGTCGAATCAGCGGAGTGAGCCTGTGCTCTGTGCAGAAGTCGGGACCATAGTATTGAGGACCGGTTTACCTATGGGAGAGTCTTGCGCTGTTTTGTACACAGATCACGTCGGGATTGTTGCGTTTAGCAAGGATAGTGAATATGGTGAATGGAACACACGGAGAACCGGGTGAAAAGCGAAGCGTTGAAGCACCAGACTAACGGCCGCTTGTACGAATTCGATTGCTAAACTCAAGTACAATACACTCACCTGATGTGGAATTGATATGTTTATTGCTTAGTATACGGCTGATGTTTTTGCTTATTCGATTTTCTTTCTATGTTATTCTCCAATATGCACTTGTGTGCTGTGTGTGTATCTGTTAGAAATGCCACAACGTCCATTGGAGATGGGGGATGATAAATCGCCGAGAGGGGGATGGAAGCGAACATACAGGGTAAAGTCTCTGCTTTCAACCCGGCGAAGGCCAGAACGATCCTTGTCCCTGTTCAATCCAAGTTGACATGCACTCACCACGTGACACCCCTGGATAGCTACTTTGGCACCCCCCCAGTAGTGAACCAATGTATGCAGCGACATCCTGAGAAAGGTTAGCGCTAGGTTAATAACCTCGCCCGAAAAAATAAATTATTGTGGACAATTTAACAAGTCTCGGATAAGGAGCGGATACCGGTGGGGAGACTTGCTAAATAAGGCCAAGACCGGATCCATGTTGTAGTACCGATGATGCTGATGATGATGATGATGGTGATGAAACCGTCGAGAACTACAATATCGTCTTAAGAAGCACTCTTCTCGGTTAGGTGATCAATTGCAGCTATAGCGCATTCGTATGACTCTATGGTTTGCGAAGGAGGTATATAAGGACAAATGGCGTATAAAGACTTTAGGCGAAGATCAATTTTTATAGAGATACAGTCAAGATTGGGAGAAGAAGAAAAGGCAATAAGGGATAAGGCAAGTCTATAATGTATAGCTAGCAACACACCACGGCAAGGGGAGACGGACCAAGATCGAGGAACATCGTCATCACGAAAAACGTAGGAAGGGAACAATTCCATGATTTTGATACTGAGGATAAGGTTATTTTCGGTCAAAGTGTATATATCGAAAGCAAGGGAGTGAATATTTTGCAGTATCGGTTGGGTTTTAGAGCGAAGTCACTCTAAAATTCTGATAGTAAAAGGTTAGAGGGAGAATATTGTGCGACTTAGAAGTGTTTGGAGTGGAGGTCAGATTAGAATCGAAAAAACTTGTCATTGTTGCTTCTATTGGGTTGTAAATTGGAAGTCACTTTTGTGTGAATATATTGTCAGAAGGCAGAGAGATCTTTTAATACTTTTTGTGGGGGGATATTGAGATTTTCGTGGTATTCATGAAAAGGTAACGGAGGCTAAGAAAGTCAGTAGGTAGACCTTCCTACTGAATATAAACCATGGCGCACGTTTTTGTTTTCCCTTGAAATCAGACTATATCGGGTTTATCGTAAGATAGAGACGGATATTTTGGTAAGTCAGTTTATTTCTGACTTTGGATATGGCATAGTGACATTTAGTTGCGTTGATAGTTTCCTGAATGATTTTGACAGTAGTAGGTAAGAGGGGATCTATAACTGACCAGGAAGGGGTTGATGGAATGGGACGAAATGTGGAAGTGGAATGAAGGAAAATAAAATCCAATCTTATGTTGGGTTCAGAATACGACTAGGATGTTCCCTAATGAGGATGGGTTATTGGATTAACAATGTATCAACTGTGGAAATTGGTATAGTTTGCCCCAGTTTTGAGGTCTTATTGGGGGAATTGGCTAGAGAAAGGCACATAGTATGATATGGGACTAGCTGTGGGGTTAAAATAAAGCGGTGCTTTATTTCGGAAGGATGCGGAGAAGGTTCTGGAATGAGGAGTGCGAATGCGGTTAGATTGGGGGAAAGGAGTCTGGTTAAAACTTGGCCTGAGAAGGTATTTTGTGGAACGAGTTATGATTGGTTTGGAATGAGGAGTGCGAATGTGGTTAGGTTTGGGGGAAGGAGTATGATTATAACTTGGCATTGCTTAGGTGGGGTCTAATATGGACGCTTAAACCTTGATGAAGCAGTTAGTCAATGGCTGAGTTGGTAAGAAGATTTTCTCTTGCATTTGATTTTGCAAAGCTAGTTTCAACTGACAACCCTCGCATTTGTACAGTTCGGCACGACTACTGAGTGGTAGGTAGGGTCCCAAAGCCCAGCCAGCCGGTGAAATACCACCCCATTAGACTATAGGCTTCATGAAATGGTTGGGAGAAATCCTTGAACATCTGTCCGAGTTTGGCTGATGCACCCGATCGAGAAAAAAAAATAGCATCTCAGGGCTCTGACTCAGCGCTATAGGTCACCTTTCCTAGGAGAAATAAAATAAAAAAGAAAAAAAGTTATTACTATAAAAAGTGATCGATTTAACCGCTCGCTGGTCAAAAAATGACCACGATATCAAAAAGTCAACACTCTTGTCCATGACATTGCTCCATTACATTCGGCAAAATTGGTTCACGAGACGTTGGAAGAACTAACGTGCGGCTTACTCATCAGACTTCACTCCCCTAGATCACCACTTGTTTACATCATTGACTTGCTGAGCAGAGCTTTTGTTCATACAACGATATGTTGGGGGAAAATGTATACTTAGTGACGGAGCATACTTCGAATAAACCTCTTTTTATAGTACTTCTGAATTTAACGTGTTTTTCCGAAAAAAATCCGCATTTCTGACTGTTCATCATCATCATCGTCATCGGCACTACAACCGGGATCCGGTCTTGGCCTTATTTAGCAAGTCTCACCACCGGTGTCCGGTTCTTATCCGAGACTTGTTAAATTGTCCATCATGATTCGTTTTTCCGGGCAAGGTTATTAGCCTTGCGCTAACCTTTCTCAGGATGTCTCTGCATACATTGGTTCAGTGCTTGGTTAGTGCCAAAGTAGCTATCCAGGGGTGTCACGTGGTGGCTGCATGTCAACTCGATTTGAACAGGGACAAGGATCGTCCTGGCCTTTGCCGGGTTGAAAGCAGAGACTTTACCCTGTATGTTCGCTCCCATCCCCTTCTAATCATAATAATAATAATAACCCATAAATTGCCCCATTAAAATGAACTCATCTTAAAAGCAATATAAATTCATTGATCTCCCAAATTCGTAATTAATGTATCACCCGAAATGAGGTCGTTAATCAAACCAAACAAAGCGCATTAACAACAATATTTATTCGTTGTACACACTTCACAAGTGTTTTCCAATATTGTTCATTACCAGAACTATTTGTGTAGCGCCGCATCTACGAAAGTTTCTTTATCTAAAAATTGAAATTTCCTGCCGCATGACCAGAAGTCTTCTCTGCCATCAGAATGTTTATTTTTCATTCTCTTTAATCGATTGTTTTGCTACATTTACAACATCTCTTGCGTTCTAGTTTCCCTCAGACAATTGTTTCACTACGGTGAACATTATTTTTGGAAGCTATTGCTGATGGCAAACGTAGATATTTTATTTTTATTTTTAACATTTTACATGTGGAATACGGTGCGCTCATTTGGTGCTATTGTATAAAACCTTTATTACTTGAATTTGTTAGAGCGGTCGGCATTTATGGTATTCGATATTTATTTTAAAACTATCTTATCATATATGTAGTATAAACATCTTATTATTAATAAAAGTGGACGTGATGGATGTCACATTAAGGAAGTCAAAGAAGAAGATAGGGAAAACGTGAGAGAAGAACTTATTAGCAATGAAGGTCTAAATATCGTATTGTAATGTATGACAGTCTAGGAATGCGTCACGGATTATGTAGGACCGAAACTTCTTGAATATAATGTCAGGTTCTGTAAATTGTCACAATTTTAGAGGACAAAATAGGCAACCTTATTGCTCAACTATCACAACAGCAGACTCATGAATTGAACCTTCATATACACAGTCATACAGATGTAGCAATTGCAGTGTCGTGATTCAAAAAATGAAAGTTAAATTCCGAGAGTCCTGTGAGATTACCTTTACCGATAAAATTGAAATTACGATCACAACAAGATTTCCCATGCCAAAAGAGACACACTATAAGAATCAAGCCCGATAGTACAGATATAGCTATGTATAACCTGTGGCGGTTCCGCCAAACTCCACGGTTCGCTTTCCTGACAAACCCCCATAACTTCCACCCAATCTCATAATTTCACGAATGCAATCGCATTAGCATCTTAAATGCTTTACGCATTAAATAGATCACATCTTTAACCTAAAAATCCCTGTAAAACAAAACTTACCTTTCATGCATCTCTTCGCATACAATTCCCTGTAAGATTTCTTTCTTACCTTATCAGGAATCTGAAACCAATTCGGCACCTTCGGTGCCAAGCAAATCTCCCTAGACGAATTCCTAATAGCAAAGGATTTGGATTACATACTATGTAACCTTCACCAGGGACCATAAACATTGCGCTGTCTATTTTTCACCTTCGTCATGTGTATGATAAATCTCTTGACGTACACATTGGCCGGCGACCTTTTTCTCCCAGCAATAAGATACCCAAGCAGCCGCATGCAATTAGCGCAATCGACGCCGAAGCCAATTTCCCTAACTCGTACCATGTGCAAACAAAAGAACGCTGTTCCTCCATAGGCTTCCTGGCGATGCCATAAACAACCCATATCGTTTGTGGTATCCTAAATGCATTTTTCATTTAATGAGTGGCTACTATTTACCCAGCTGGCCCTCATTACCGAACGATGCATTACGTCGCTTCTTCCTTTGTCCTTGCCGACTGCCTGCGTTGTTGTTCCATTGTTTTCGCACATATGTAAACAACACAGATCTGAACGATCACACACACACCACCATGATCTCCATTACGAGATCTGGTTTCCTATTCCACCAAGAGAGACTTTACGTTTCTCTTGTGGTAGGTAAAGCATTGCCCTAGTGGAGTGGAACACTTTCTCTCTCAAGGAAAATGCACCCAAAAATTTCCCTTGTTAACGAATCAGCTCCGCACGCGAGTTATATTTCTGCGAGTGTATCTTTTTCTTCCCAACGAGATTATTCCCAATAATAAAAGAAACAAGTCTATTATAGTTATTTTTATTTTTTTTCTTTATGATACTTCTTTTTAGTTGCTTAATAATAACAATTAAGATTCGCAGATGTTTCTCGGTAGATACATATAGTTAATGTTAGGTACAATCTTATTGCATATCCACTTTTAATTCTCACCTTTACAAGTATCTAGTCAGTTCTTTTTAGATTCTGATCGATAACAATTAAAATTCACATAAGTTTCTTAGTAGCCACTTATATTTAATGTTTGATATAATCTTAATTCTTATCCACTTCTAATTTTCACCTTTACAATTATCTAGGCACTTCTTCTTAGATTCCGATCATTAACAATTAAAATTCACAGAAGTTTCTTAGTAGACACTTATATTTAATGTCTGGTATAAACTTAATTCTTATCCACTTCGAATTTTCACCTTTGCAATTATTTAGGCACTTCTTCTTAGATTCCGATCGATAACAGATAGAGTTCTCAAAAGTTTCTTAGTAGACACTTATATTTAATGTTTGGTATAATCTTAATTCTTATCCACTTCTAATTTTCACCTTTGCAATTATTTAGGCACTTCTTCTTAGATTCCGATCGATAACAGTCATTCCCAACTAAACTACACTAACCAGCTTTTCACATCAACGATCGTTCTCCCGACCTCTCACCAAACCCTATTCCATCGACTCGTTCATCATCGCTACTCTCGACTTCCAACCAGACTGCCTGTTCAATTCCTCCTCACCGTTTCACAACACCTCGGGGTCAATACCTCCCGATGACGATACCGCAATTACATTTTAATTGCCCTCATTTCCGCTTGTTGTCCTCAGTTCGCAACCACGGTGTTTTCGCTGAACCGGTCAATATTTCCTCATTGGTTTGAACTCGGTTCACCTTATACGGCTGTGAATTGACCCAATTAATTGCATTTCTGTTGATCGGACTGGAACATGCAGTTTAAACGTTTCTGCAATTTAATTGTTCCGGAAATGCAGTTAATAGCTTTTGCGTTATTGGGCAATCGCTTTCGGCATATGCAATCAATTGCTTTTGTGTTAATTGGTTTAAAATATGCAATTAATAGTTTTATCGCCCCGGGGGTCATTCGAGTTTAAAATCGGATGGCGTTTTCAGGTTTAGGTGTCAATGATCTCTTGTACATAATCTTTGACTCTGGTGTCACTGACACACTTAACACGCGCTGATTATCGAAGTCCTTTTCCATCTGCCGACCACGATGGTCGCGCGATCTCCCGCTCTCCGTCGTGCGGCGGAGAAGCGTATATATAGAGAAGTCGGGTCGTGAAAGAAGTGTTTCACCGTGTTTAAAAACTTATAAAAATCAATTTAATATTAAAGAATAAGTCTAAGTGAAGTATTAAAACACTAACATATTTGATAATGGGGGAGAACAAAGTGGTCTTTATTTAGATAATAAAACGTAACAAATAAAGGATTATTGTTGATCAATCGGAGTGTTTTGTTTCTGTGTTGTGTCCGCTCGGTTGCGAAGGTCAACCATCGTTTTCTTCAGCCTTGCGTTGTGGGGCAGTGTCCGCGTGAACAATAGACGATGAGGGTGGAAGTGAACGGAGTGCCCTTTCCTGGCACAATACTCTCCTCCCCACAGACATACGCAGCAAAAGGATTAAAACCAAATCGCGAGCGCAATTCTAAAAAGTATCATAGTACCACCGAAGTGGACTGTATAATCTATTCCCCATTCCAAGTACCTTTTTCGTTATGTGTATTGGAAAATTATTACATAATTCTAAAAAATACCAACAACTAAAATTAAAGTTGGAAGACAGAAAGGAACAATTTGAAGAAGAGAAACGAATGAAAACTTGTTCTTACAACAACTTCATGGCAGCTAGTTTGTCCAAATTGCAATGGGTGGAAGGAAATCACCAATAGTGGAACAACTACGCAGCACCAGAGGCACAACAGGCATAACCGCAATTTTACGGTCCATGGAAGCACCGTTTTCCGTGTTTGAAAAAAAAAAAATTGACTAAACAGACGGCCCCAGTAGATACTTGTTACGGACCTACCTCGATTGATTGATTGAAGGCGGAACCCCCATTTTTTATTTAGCTTACTGCAAGCTTAAAATTAACTTAACATAAAACCTTATGGACTGTCTTAAAATCTAGAGTAGTGGTTAAGACCTTATTCAATTATTCAATTGAAAAAAAAGAAGAAAACCAGGAAGTTGAAGATTACTGAGCGATAGGGGAGGTAGGAGGCCAGGGAAGAGCGAGTGTATGTGGGGGTGGTAAATGCCGGCTTTGTGCGACAGTGGAGGGCATGGGTACGAACTGATGCGGGAGCGGGGGTTAGTGAACAGGTGTGAAGGGGGGGGGGGGGTGGAAAGGTGTAGGGGAGAACTAGTTTGAGGGAGGGAGAGATGATTGCTGGGTAGAGGGGTTATTGAAGGGAGGGGGCGGATATAGGGCGGGTTTATTCTGAGTTTAAGAGCGGGAGAGGAGATGATTGCATGGTAGAGGGGTTATTGGGGGGGGGGGGGGGATATAGGACGGCCTTATTCTGAGACGTCGTTTAAGGGCGGGAGTGGAGATGTTGAAATCGAAGGAGGTGGGGAGGGGGGGGGTGGTGGCGGTGGGGAGGTGGGGAAAGAGTTGGCCTGTCGTAGCATGCGCCAGAGCAATCTTGGACAATTGATTGAGCCAGACAGAAGGCGATGGACAAGATGATGTCGGCATGGATTCTGCGCTCTTCAAGTGTATATAGATTGATTAGAGGGAGCCGGCTTGTTTATGGTGGTAGAATCAACGGATTTTCCCTGTTTAGAACGCGGAGGGCAAAGCGCAAGAAACGACGTTGCCTCAATCCTGTGAATGTGAGTCACTTGATACTGGGACCAGACCTGACTAGCGTATTCGAGTAGTGGCCGGACAAAAGTTGTGTAGAGTGATTGGGTGACATAGGGGTTAAGGAATTCCTTCGACCAGCGTTTGACAAACTAAAGGGCGGCGTTGGCCCTGAGGATTATGTAATCAGTATGTGCGCATAGGACGACCAGATCGCGAATCAATTCAACTGATGTTATCGATGATGATGATGATACATGTTATGTGTACGTAAATATTAGTTTGGAAATTTGCTTGTAACCGTTTTTTTCTCATTTTCTATTGCGAGAGTATCGTTTATTTGTTTTTGTATCTCATCTCTACTTGGGATGAGTTCGTCGATCAATTTTTTTCTCTCTTCTTCCATTTCTCGAAAATGATTTGTCGTCATTTGCGGCTAATTTTTGAAACTTGTGTCCCACTCCAGAGTAATAATCACCCTTGGGAATTACGCCTTTGTCGGAATTTTCATTTTTTCCGATTGTTTTTTGCCGCTTGGTAATGAGGTTGGGCTGCGTATTTAGCTTTCTTCGCGACGCTGCTTTTAGTTCCCGCCATTGTACAGAGAACTTTTGTTTACTTCTTTTTATTTTTTATTTTTTTGCGACCGTTCTTGATGACGGCCACACTGTGTGATAACACACACACTCACACGCGAGTCCGCACACACACTGTGTATATAATACACACACGTACACACGCTGAACACTTATACACTACACAGTCCAATATTTCACAGGAAACTATACACCCGTTCTCAGTGACGGCCACACTGTTTGCACAATTCACACTTTCGCACACACGTGACATACTAAAAAGACCCGGGACAGGACGATCCGTATCGTTCGAAAGTTAGCTGTTGAACGACAGCACTTGACGTCCTGCACGAAACTTCTACTGATACAACCATTACACGGCCGAATCCTCCGCAGTCAAGAACGCATGATCCTGTGTTAATAAACGTGCTATTAATCCACGGTGAGTAAACTACACCCCCTAACCCGGCAGTTGGCGTCCTGCACAAATTCCACAGCCAAATCCAGCAGGTTCACGGGCAATAGAGTACTCTCTAAGGTAATTCACCATATAGTTAGTTACCTAAATAGACTTAATATAATTAAAAAAAGAAAAATTAAATAACAATAACTTAACAAGTCCCATCGAAAAGATATGTCGGACATTTGCTTCTTTTATAGATATTACTGCGGAAGCTGTTCTTGGAAGACCCATGATTCCAACAAATTCGGTTTTTTACGTCTCACAATGGAGTGCGATAAATTCCATCAGTTTGTGAATCATTTCTCAACAGCAGCACGTACATTTTGATACAGCACCGATATCTATGGAAATCCTTTCTGCCACGAGTGTTTCCGAAGCGCTACCATTTGCAACAATTCGAAAAAAGCTCCAACAATTATCTAATTACATATCAGAGCACTGGACCAACCCTGTAGATTCACCTCTCCTGGGAGAAGTATAAAAGAAGCTGCCTGGCGGCTTAGCCACCATGTGAGCAGAGCAAATAACATTCTCTAGTACTACAATATATGATAGTTTCTACGTCCAAATGGAATATCGACATAAAAGTGTATTCACCTAAGCATGCAAAACATACAAGTGAGTGAAACGGGACACCACATCCTTTGGAAGACCTTACTTCCTCACAGCAATCTAGAAAAACAAGGCGACTAAACACAACTAAGTTAAATAAAATACACAGAAATATTTTAGAATAAAGTCGAATGTAGTTTACTTCATCGCGTTCGTAAGACTTTACAATGAAATGTGAATTACATATATATATATATATATATATATATAAATATATCTTGCGCGATTTACTGCACGTACACATAAATTAATATTTGCCGAGACGATAATTTCTAATACTAAATGAATTTAGAGTTCTACGCATAATTTTATTTTCTTTTGGTGGCACACCAAACGCACGTAAACAACAAAAAACAATCTGAATGAATGAAGCTAGTATACGATTTATCTTTATAAATAACACTTTTTGCTTGGACTGGACAATTCTTAAAACGAAATTAAACAAGGGCACGTCTTTGAAATCCTATCGCAAGTCGAGGACGAATTAAATTATATTTAAAAAGTCTGCTTATGTAGTTAGTAGAGAATAGTTTTTACTTATAAGAAAAATACATTTTCCCTATAAGAAAATTTAATTTTTTTCTTGTTTTCTTTAAACCTTTAATCTTATATTTCATTCTTTAACTTTAGTATCGATTGCTATTGAATTGCTGGTTAGCAGCAGCTGCCATGGCCGATGTCGTAGCCGTTTGAACATGTTGGTTTCGCATGAATTCCGTTGTGAATTCAGCCTGCGCTTTGGCCATACTTGCTCCACTGCTTCTATAAATCGTATGTATCTAAAAAAAAAAATCCAAACGTGAAATGGAGCAAATAGACGACACTTCCGAACAGACTTACTTTAGTAATCATCAAAATATTAGCAGCAGTAGTTGTTGCGAAACAGAAGGCGATGATCAGTAACAAGAGACCGCAGACAATTCCTGCGGGGCTAGAGTCGAATTGGGTGATGGCAATAATGAATCCAGAGTATCCGGTGCCGGGCACACCAATAGTTTGAAAAACAGTCAAGACGGTTTGAAAAAAATACACGAAGAAGAATACCATGAAGTTAAAACTCGAGTCGTTCTTGAACGCTTTATACGCTGGACGGAACCTGTTACACATTCGTTTTACAACAAACTTATTAACATTTTGTAGAGTTTAAAAATAGATATTACTTACCAACAAATGTAAGACGCAGGGGTGAAAAGTAATGCATAAAATGTCGAAAGGAAAAAGTTTGTGAACTCGTGTTTGTGGAAGAGGATTATCAAGCCACCAACGATATTTACCAACATTGTTAAGGTGTAAACTATTACAGTGAAAAGAGATGTTTTAAAATAAACAATAAAAGGTAAACAAGTGTAAAAACATACACATCCATGCGTAATATAAGTGTTTTACTAATCGTTGGAACTCTGATGGGATTTCTGCATCGAAATCCTGATAGAAACATGGCTTAATGCAAAAGTTATCAGGTAAAGGCGGCCAATTATTTAACTGTGGCACACTTCCACCTCTCAATTGTTGTTCCCGTCTGTCTAGTTCTGCCGCTTTTCTGTCTAATTCTTCTTGACGGCGCTGAAATGTTCGCAAATGGAGAAAAGTTATTTTTGATTAATCGTTTACTCAACAAGAATTATTTATTGTTATATAATTGTGGGGGTTCTCTATATCACACGGAGAGAGACAAGCTCGCAGCGCGTCACCATAACCCAAATCTGCAATAGCACACATTCGCAAACATGCCAAGAACACAATTCCCAATCTGCAACAGAATCAATTTCCCAATAGCATATATTTCTCAATCTGTGATAGAATGCATTTGTAAAACATACAACAGAATATACCCCGAATCCCGCAACAGATTACATTTTAAATCATCTCCCTCATCTACATCAAACCGCATGCATTTTTTCCAAAAAACACTTCGGTTAATTTCCAACTTAAACTATATTTCTCGCTTGCAACCAAGCAGCATTAATTTTCCCCGAAAACCATTCCGGCTCACTTCCTACTTAAACCATTTTCCCCGCTTGTAACCAAGCAACATTTAGCCCCGAAAAGCATTCCGGCTCCCATCTTACCTAAACCATCTGAAATAATACCATTTCTCCTTACTGGTATGCCACCAGCACGATGCGTTGCATTTCCACGAAACAACCATCGCAATGACCAAGACCCATGTCCCTTTGTCTAACCGACAACTTGGTTATGCCTCAGAAACCGATTTCTCAGTATACATAGCAACCGAGGAATCTAACTCAGCCTATACGGCAGGAATTCGCCGAAACAAACTATCTATGCACCCATAGCAACCCTTTTCAAGTTCCTAGTAAGTGACAGTGAGTTTTACTTAGCTATGACCCGACTGCCACGACACCACGAATGGATTCTTGCCCCCTTTTAGTAAGTCGAGTCACAACCACCACGAGCGCTCATCGCTCTTTCACCTAAACGGAGTCGGGTTTGAACCACCGGGGTGCGCAGTGTGCATTTACAATTAAAGGCACAGAAATAAGTCGATCGAATCGAAAGTGTGCGTTTACAATTAAAGACATAGAGGTAAGTCGATCAAATCGAAAGTGTGTGTTCACAATTAAAGAAATAGGAATAAGTCGATCGAATCGAAAGTGTGTATTTACAATTAAAGACATAGAAGTAAGAGAATTAACAATCGTACGTGCTCAAGAATAAAAGAACAATTATCACCGGAGCCCGAGCGTTTTATTTGTGGTCTTCCCTCCCTTGCGGATGACGGTTTCGCATCAGACTTCCAAGTGCTCGTAAGTGGAATATAGTCGAGTTTGGAAATCAAATTCTAAACACGGTCAGTAGCCTGGTGTGTAACGCTTAGTTAAAAAAAATTTTCGTGATTCGAGCTGTCATAGCGTCAGTTCGAATCACACGATCTTCTTCACTATTATTTCAAACACTATAATTGGTGACTACGACGTGATCTGTACACACAGCATAGCATACACTTCCCATAGTAAAGCAGAACTTCACACACGGTCACGACTTCCGCATAGAGCACAGCCTCCGACGTTTTCTCGTTTCTCTCTCTCGTTCGTCCGTCGTCCGCATACGAATCTGATCGTAACGAAGTTACTGCGGCGGTAGTGGTGTAGCGAGTCTAACAGATACACACGATTCAAAAGCGAAATAGTGAAGAACACGAACGAAAAATCGAATAAGAAAAATACATCAGAACCGTATACCAAGCGATAAATAACAAAAAAAATAATTCACACCAGTGGAATATAGTCGAGTTTGGAAATCAAATTCTAAACACGGTCAGTAGCCTGGTGTGTAACGCTTAGGTAAAATTTTTTTCGTGATTCGAGCTGTCATAGCGTCAGTTCGAATCACACGATCTTCTTCACTATTATTTCAAAAAACGCTATAATCTGTCGTTCCCGGATTCCCGTCGGTGGGTGGGAGTGAACCCGTGCCGTACACCGGCGTACATATCTTTACCCCCACATAATAATAATATAATAGGAATGGCGCAAGGCTAATAACCTTGCCCGTAAAAATAAATTATTATGGAAAATTTAACAAGCCTCGAGACTTGATAAATAAGGCCTAGACCGGTTGTAGTGCCGATGTTGATGATGATAGTCTATGAACGCCGAATACAGTGGTCTGCTAAACTCACAATATTTCTCTATAGCCTGAATGTGATCTGTAGTATTGAAACCTGAGCGTAAGCCTGCTTGTTCTATAGGCTGTGAATTGTCGATATCTCGCGTTACTCGTTTTAATATTATAGAAGAAAATAGTTTGTACTCACTTGTTAGTAGTCCTTCTAGTGGATCGTCCTTCTTAAACAGCAATACAGTGTCGGATTAACACGATTGTAATGGTACAGTCTTTGGCGCAAGGCTAATAACCTTGCCCGTAAAAATAAATTATTATGGAAAATTTAACAAGCCTCGAGACTTGCTAAATAAAGCCAAGACCGGTTCCCGGTTGTAGTGCCGATGATGATGATGAATGGTACAGTCTCTGTGTTTATTACCATATTGAATAGTTGCATAAGGCGATAGGTTAGAATTGGTGCTCCTTATTTAATAACTTGGTTGCTGAGCCCATTTGGGTCGGGGCCTTTTCATTCTATAGTTGTTTTATTTGTTCGTACACGTCTCTTTTTCCATTGGTCTAACATTGGCGTAATTTAGATTCCCAGTTATTATTTGTAAGTTCAAGCCTCTGCTCGTTGTTTCTTCTTCGGTATAAATCTTTATGGCTCCTCGATAGTATAGTGGTTAGTATACCCGCCTGTCACGCGGGAGACCGGGGTTCGATTCCCCGTCGGGGAACCTCTGGCGCAAGACTAATGACCTTGCCCGGAAAAAACAGATTATTATGGAAAATTTAACAAGCCCCAGGATTTGCTAAATAAGGCCAAGACCGGTTCCCGGTTGTAGTGCCGATGATGATGATGATGATGATGATAAATCTTTATAAAAATTTGTTGCATGATTGATTACATTCTTCCTTATTTTGGTTTCCTCAAATTGTTGTATAAGTTTTTATATCCATGATTTATGAATGTTTAGCTCCTTAAACGCTCTTTTTGTCCTTTTTTGTTTTTTATTACACTTCCCTTGGGAGAGGCGACCCTATAGCATCGAGTCGGTGCCCCGAGATACCACCAGATAACAGTTGTTCTTTTTGAACAGTTGCAGGTTGAAACACTTGCGCGAGGAGGGAATTCCACAGCTTTACCGCTCTGTAACGAAACGAGTTCTAACGCAAAGATGTTCGCGCCGTCGGCAGATAAACCGCAAAGTGGTGCGATCCGTCGGATTGTCTCGTGGAGAGCATATAAGCCGAATTGTGGGGAACAATACCACGAATCTCCGAAGACCAGTAGCCGTGATAATATCTATAAAATAGGCAGAGGTCAACTACGTGCCTTCGATGTGACACCGACTGTAGTCCCGACGCCAGCGCCATGTCGCCGATGAGGTGGATCGCTCGTCCGTGCATGCTTTCATTTATGGTGAGGGTATTTTTGGGGGCGGAGTTCCAAACACGAGAGAAATATTCGAGCGCTGGTCTAATTTGGGATATATACAGAAGAAAAAGTAAAGCCAGAGTATATTTCTTGGCCCTAAAAAGATAAGTTTTCCAGAGGCGGACATAGTGATGTTCGACACGTGTTTATGCCACGATACATTCTCACCGATCGTGACCCCGAGCAATGTCAATCTTTCCCCAGATTCGAGGGCCTGGCCATTCATCATCAGCTGTGAAATCGATGATCCACTTTTCTTTGTGAATGTTGTACACTGTGTCTTCGTTGCATTGAATTCGACGAGTTTGGCTTTCCAGATCCAGATTGAGAGAGTCGATCTGGCTACATCTCAGCTGGTGCAACGTTGATGTACTAATCAGCCGGTCACCCGAAAAAGGGGAAACAAGCGTACTACCATTTGCAAACTGAACACCTTGTTATCCATTGACTCCAACAAATCATTTATGTGAAGCAAAACAAGATTGGAACCAAAATAGAACCTTGAGGCACCCCGAAATTAACAGGATACAGATCCAAACATTCACCGCCTACAACAACCCGGATCGATCGACCTTCGAGAAAACCTTTCGTCCAGTCGCAAAGCTGCTATGAACGAAGTTTGGCCAGCAATGCTCCGCGCCAGACACGGTCAAAAGCCTTGGAGCTATCCAATGCGACCGCCCTTGACTCACCATGCCCCTCAATCGCAGATGTCCATATATCGGTTGCAAGGGTCAAAAGGTCTCCCGTGGACCGCCTACCACGTAATCTGTATTGACGATTGTTCAGAAGTCCGTTGCACTCCAAATACTTAATTAACTCGGCATTGATGACATTTTCCATCACCTTAGACAACATAGACAGTAATGCTATCGGCTCGTAATTCGGTGGGACACTTTTTTCCTTTCTTTGAGATTCGCTGAACTCGAGCCATCTTCCAGCAGGTAGGAAAGGTCCTCCGTGCATAAGATAAGCGGAAGAGTCTGCCAAGAACCGGCGATAGTTGAGAGCACAGTTCTTAAGGACTCTAGCTGGTATTCCGTCCGGGCCTGTTGCCTTCCTACAGTCCACTCCAGTCTCTTTACTTGACAAGGATCTTACGTTGTAAATTCAAATATTTAGCGTCGTTAAGTTATTCATTTCTAGTTCGTTACTTACAGCTGGAGGGTGGTGGTCTGATTTCCCACGATGACCAGTCGACTTAGGAAATGTTTTACTCTTATAATTTAGTTTAGGTTCATTCGTTAAGTTAGACCGGTAGCTGATGGATATTTCCTATGGTGTCAGTTCGCTTGAGGAAGGATTTGAAAGAGAGTTGCTTGTTGCAGTACAGCAACATGAGCAAACACCAATCAATTTAAATGTTGTATTGTTAGATCCAATATCTAACCAACTCGGTAGCAGCCTATAGCAAGAAAAGATTCTTCAGAGGCGTACCATCATTTAATAGCGTTACTGCATACCACTGGCCAACAACTCCCACATCATCACTTATATCTGGTAGAACTCCACATTTAGAAAGAAAAGAAAATGAGTTCACGTCCATTCATTGACAAATAACCGGAAATGAATGCGATACCAAAACTGATTATAAGTCCGATATTCATCTACATCAACATCAATACCAACAATAACACCAATAACAACATCTAATCCAACAACCTGATGACGATAAACTACACCAACGACCATCGTCATCTGCAACTCCAAGGAAAACAACAACATCTGCTCTTCAGCGTTTTCGAAAAAGACAGACTCTGGTTATTGACCTCAAGTACGGTTCAATAAGAGAACAGTTTCTGTTGCGGTGCAGGTAAAAAAGTACACCAAGTTTCAGTGGTGCATTCGTTACTTTTTTGTGCTGTTGTTTTTAAATTGTGACAACTAAAAAGGTAGTCTGTCGTTGTTGGCGATGGATCACGAATTCCCAGGAAAGGCAAGGCAAGCGCTAACATACCACTTCCAGGGAAACGACGATCAGCGGCGCACCGATTCCGGGAAGCCACTAAGAAAAGCAGATCCCAGAAACGAGCAAAGGAGGGGACGACTGTGGGCCTATATAAGGCGGGCACTTTCGATGGAGCAGCAGCAGGACCCATTATTATTGGATACACTTCAGTCGAGTTCTAACCACCGACGACATCAGTCACGACTTCACAGTGAGAGCTGAGAGAAGACACATCCTGGACAGTGATACATACAGTGATACAATTTAAAGTTATTTAAAACAAATAAATAATTAAAAAATTAATAATTTAAATTTAAAAAAAAAAAAGTTTGAAAAAAAAAAAAAAAAGTTTGAAAAAAAAAAGTTTGAAAAAAAAAAGTTTGAAAAAAAAAGTTTGGGAAAAAAAAAAAGTTTGGAAAAAGGAAAAAAAAAAAAGTTTTTTTAGTGAACAGGAAGCATCTTTAGGTTCGATTATTTTTAATTTAACCCATATTTATTTTATTATTTGTTTTAATTTAGAAGGATTTGTTTTTAGGTCTACTTGTTTCCCTTCTTGGTTTTTTGTTTGTTCCTCTTCTCTTTTCCTTGCGGCCCACGCGTTTTTTGTTTCTTTTTTTCTGAGCTCGATGTTAGCAACATCGAAATAGATGGACACCTGCTCTTCTCGTGGTGTGGGCCATCAGCCCGATCAGGGCATGATGGCTCTCATAAAGAAATTAAGGGAGGACCTCGAGGCTCTCAAGGCAGAGAACGCTGTCTTGAGAGATAAATTGTCGCGAGTGGAAGCCGCACCACCCGCATCCCCGTCCAGTGCCAGTTCGGAGGCTTCTGATTCGGAATCGGTGCTCGAGCCCGAGTTGGAGAGTCTCGCTGAGAGTTCCGACGAAACAATGGACGACGGTGACTCGCGCACCCCCACCCCAAACTCGTCTAGAGCCCCTAAGCGGAAAACACCGCTTCCCATAATAAACTGCGAAGGAGGACCCTCCAATAAGCGTGTGGCCACCGGCAGCCCGCCAACGCCGCACCTCAGACTGTTGTCGAACCCCGCGATAACACCAACTCATGTGAGGGTCGTACCTCCGCAGGAGCCTTGCCCACCACGCCCAACTCCACTAATTAACCCAAAACCAAAGGCTGCTTGTGTTCCCAACACTGTTCAGCCAGAGGTCGGGGATCGCCCACCTGTTTCTAAGAAGAAACAGCAACCCGGGGTCTTTGCACGAGACCTCAATTTAAAAAATTTCGTCGGTGATATGAACCGGCTAGGGATTTCTAACTTCAAGGCAAAGACCTTAAGTCCATCCTTAAATAAAATCATAGCCTACGATAGGGAAACCTATCGCACGGTTAACGACAACCTCAAGGCCAAGGAGGTGAATTATTACACCTTCACTCCGGCCGACGAAAAGTCGAGGACAATCCTCTTAAAACGAGTCGCTGCCTCTTGGGAAAAGGACGACATCGTAACTGCTCTTGAGGCAACATTTCCTAAGGTCAAATTCATTGACGTCAAAAAATTCTCTCCCCCACAGCGGTTTGTGAACATCAGACCGCAAAGATACACCAAGCTGAACATATGGCAGCTTCTCCTTGCCCCAGGAACCGACATAGATTCCATAATACGGACAAAGTCGCTTCCAACTTTGCATCAGCAAGTTGTCTTCGAGGTATTTCATAACAGAGAAATACCTCAATGCAGACGTTGCCAACGTTTCGGGCATGTCTCCCGAAACTGCAACATGAGTAGCCGTTGCGTTCGTTGCGGAGAATCCCACGATATTGGCAAGTGCGAACTTCCGCTAGCGAAATACGATCCGGCAACAAATGTGCAGGATGAAATAACACTGCCAACTTGCTGCAACTGCGGCAACAAAGGGCATCCGGCCAGTTATAGAAATTGTCCTAAATATAAGGAAATTAAACTAAGATGCAAGGAGACTCGAGCTAAGCAAACAGCCAAGTCAGACTTCGGAAAACAGGCCACACAAAACCTCATCCAAAATGGATTCACATTTGCCGACATGCTTAGGGGTCAGCAGGCAAGGAATACAAAAACCCTTTCAACTCCTACCCCCCAAAAACATATTCAAGTCCCTAAGCGAGCCCCGGTAAAGGCCAACACGACGCCTCAAATTCAAGCGGTGGTGCAAAAGCCTCCGAGGGGGCAATCTTCAATGCTCGAGAAACTACTTAGTTTCTCCCGCTTAATTGAGGATATCCGACCCCGATATGAGAAACTATCAACCGAGGCAGAGAGGGAGGCCCTCCTTTTCACTGCATATGCAAGACATACCCTCCACAATGGATTCCAAAATTAAAGTTATCCTCTTAAATGTCAACTCCCTTGTTTCGCATTCCAAGCGTATGATAGTTTCTGACTTCATAAAGGAAAGCCGGGCGGACGTGGTACTTGTAACCGAAACTAGGTTGCATCCATGTCACCGTCCCGTATTCCCAAACTTCTCCATGATTCGAAGAGATCGAACCCTCACTGGCGGTCCCACCATCAACGGAGGTGGAACTTGTATACTGGTTAAAAGCGGACTTCGCCATGAAGCTATTGACCTCCCACACCTAGAGTCCATAGAGGTATCTGGAGTTGAACTGCATCTGGCTAGTAATGGTAGAGTGAATATATACTCCGTATACCACTCGCATAAAACCAATAATGGCCCCATTAATCCCGAAGATATCGGCAAACTAATAAGGACCTCGGGGCATACACCCTTCATCATAGGCGGCGACTTTAACTCCAGACATCCCCACTGGAACAACTCTGTCTCTTGCCCAAATGGCACAAAACTGTACCAATGGTACACCGCAAACAGGTATGCCCTCAACTTCGAAATAGTTGCACCTACGGTTGGTACTCGAGGTAACTCAATTCTGGACATATTTATTGTGTCCAAAGACTTACTTCCACAAATCACTCCTCCTCAAGTTTCAGCGGGTGTATCTGACCACAATGCTGTGACCACATTCATTCGCGGCTATCGAGCATCCCGGGCTCATATCAGATACATACCCGATTATAGGCGGACTGGGACAACTTCAATATTACATTGAACGATAAACTCCACCATTTCTCTCTTCCCACTGACAGGAACCTAACGACGGTTGAGATAAACAACGTTGCAAAACGACTTCACGAGATTCTAGTTGAAACTTCGGAGACTCATGTCCCGAAGTATAAACTTGAAAAGACCTATCAGATTCCCCATGACGACATCACTCTTCGTCTCATCCGGGAGCGTAAAAAGCTCTGCAGAATGAGATATCGTCACCGCTTTACGCAAAGGGAGCCATTATTGCGATCCATTATTCACAATATTGGTACACTGATAAAACAGAGAATCCAAAACAATCGTACCCGACAATTGGAAGACAAGCTGAAGGGTATCCAGATGGACCAGAACGTTTATAAAAATGTTAAAAAGATATGTGGCACTTCCCGCATCACTGGGCCAATTATGCACAATGGTGTTGTTGTCAATAACGACACCAATAAAGCAAATATCATCGGAGAGACCTTCGAAAACAATCACAAACTCACTCTCCAAGATGGCGACCCGGAAACGAATGCAATCGTTAGTTCAGAGGTCCACAGTAAGTTGGACGACTTCAACGAGCCAATTGTTGTCTTTAACCCAACTAACAGTGCATACTTCGATGACACACGTGATAATGGTCAAGGTTTCATCACACCAAATACCCTACAGAGTCTGGTTAAATCTCGACACCCTAAGAAGTCACCTGGTATCGACAACATGTCATACCACTCGTTGCGAAGGCTTTCTGCCTTATTCTTTATAAAGCTCTCCATTCTGTTCAACCATGCTTACAACATGGGGTACTTTCCCCAAGCTTGGAGGCACGCTATTATTTGTCCAATAGCAAAAGTTGGGAAACCAACGTATCACCCCTCAAGCTTTCGCCCTATCTCGCTTCTCACTTGCATCAGCAAAATATATGAAAAATTCATATACGAGAAGCTAAATAACTTTGTCAGTGCCAGGCACCTAATACCTGATTTCCAATTCGGATTTCGAAGAGCGCACAGCACCACTATGGCTCTCAATTTATTTCAAAACCACGTCTGCGTGCGGCTCTTTAATAAGGAACCCACCGTTGCGGTAAGCCTAGACATTGAAAAAGCTTTTGATACGACTTGGATCGAAGGTCTCGCTTTTAAACTACTGAATACTGGCCTCAGTAGAACGCTATGTAGCATCATCTACCAGTTCGTTCTAAACAGAACCTTCCAAGTTAGAATGAATGGAAAGCTTTCCCGAACTTTTCACGCCGCTGCAGGCGTACCACAGGGCTCCATTCTAGGCCCCATCTTATTCAATATTTACACCTCCGATATTCCCCGCCCTGTGGACGGGAGAGTAAACCAAATATGCTATGCGGATGACGTCCTGGTGTACACGTCAACCAAAGGCCCTAACCTCGCAACAAATCGATTCAACCGTCACTTGGACGAACTGTATCAGTATTACAGTCGATGGAAAATACGACTTAATCCATCCAAAGCAGTAGCCATAATTCTGAGTAGTAAACACTCCCAACCTACTTCTCGATATTCACAGAATATTCGAATAAAAATGGGAGATACTACGATTAGACCACAGGACAAGATGAAATATCTCGGGGTCACTTATACCCCAAAAATGAATTTCATCAAACATGTGACCCACATTCTCCAAAGGGGCCTTGGTCGGTCTAAGCAACTGCACAACATCCTGAAGTGGAGGAACAAAGTTGACACCAAAGTTAAGCTCCTCTGCTATAAGCAGCTAATCCGATCTGGAATATCGTACGCCTTTCCCATATGGTCCTGCATATCTTCGGCTCAAATGGAAAGACTTCGGGTTTTCGAAAGGAAACTCCTCAGAAGATGCACCAATCATTCTAGAAGGCCTGACGGTCGTCATTACCCCAACTCTCACCTATACGAAGGCGCCTCCATTACCCCTATCAACGAGTACTTGCTTCAATTAGCATATAAGTACCTCGAAAACATTCAGAACAGCGAGAACCTACTTGTACGGGACTCTTGCGTTCTTGACCCTTCTCTCTCTCGATCTCTTCGGATCAAACCCACACAATTTCTTCTTCAGTACAAAACTGAAGAAAGCACCCTTCCCAACAACATTCCCCTCTATAATAGAGGATTCCTGGACCCATCCCATAGGGTCTACAATTAACAAACCAAACACACGAACGCACAGTACAAGACGGCACAAACACAAACATACACACCGACCAAAGAGCAGATTATCAGACGCCAAAGACGTGATCTGCGTTTACTACCGCACCCAAGACCCACCGGTCTTGTAAGATTTCTTTCCCACCATCCCTCTATAAAAGTAGTTAGAGAACACTTGGACTAACACTGTCCACACTATCCTTGGATACCCCCCTTTTTTCTTTTCTTTTCAGAGATCGCGAGAGCGAGCCCAATATCCTCACCGATGTGGGTGATTCTGGTTATCGCAAGATGACCAGAAGTCAGAGACAAGATGAAGGACACATATGTCCTGTCTCGCCAAATTCGGCCTTCTCGCCACAATTTTTTTTTTTTTTTTTTGGAGCAGCAGGAGTCGTCGAAGGAACTCCTACCCAATCGGTCTTGCTCAAGACCAGCTAAAGAGATCAGAAATATACAGAATAATAAATAATAAAATATTCAGCAAATAAACTATAGGAAATAAGCAAAGTATTCCCTAGATATTATTGCAACCTGTTTTTTCGCTTCGTTGAAATTTTCCTTGGTCGGTTGGCTTGTCTTCTTCGTTGGTCGCGTAGATTAAGGATTTGTACTGGGCAAGACTCAAACGCCCGCCAATCCAGAGAAGAGTCCGGCTCTGGAGGTACAATCCCTCGAATTAAGAAAACATCGTTTGGCCGGCCAGCGCCGGAATACAGTCCACTAAAGGAGAGACTGAGGCGCCGCTAGAGGAAGCGCCGTTTGTTGTTTCGGTTTTCTCTTTTCATTGCAGCAACAGTCGTCAAGTAATAAAGGTGCAAGGATCATGATTGCGATCTGCGGCGTAATTCTTTTGTTTTATTGTTGTATGCGGTTTTGAGTTTGAATTGGTTTTTCGATTTGTGTATTTTTGTTGGTTGTTTGGTTCGGTTGTTAAAGACATTGTGCCCAGTGCGGCATTATTCGGAAACCATACAGAGGTGTGCTGAAGTTGAGATCCAAATATCCACCTTTGGTCCAACAGTGAAATCGGATGCTGTGCTCTGCTGATGGTGATTCGAAAATCAACGAGAATCGAAGACAGATGCGGAACCAATGTAGGACGAGACAACGAGAATCAGCTGCCGGTGAATTCAAGATTTTTGCTATATCCAGGGCGATAACAGTTGCTTGTTCCTCTTATCATGTCAAATGTATTTATCCTATTAATCATAATGGTAGCATTGTTTCTTTGGTTCGTTTGTTGTTTCAAGTGAAGTTGAATGATCTCTCTTCCGTTTTTCATTTCCTGTTAGTCATTTTTACTATACACATAGCATAGTTTAGAACGGCATATTCTTTCCATTCTTTCTTTCTTCTAGAAGTCCGGAACATAGTCGAACATTTCTCCCGACGACAACTTTGAGACCAAATTACCAATTAAACCAAGTTTTTTATGAATCGGTCCATCAGGGAAGTTTCGAAAAATGGCCATGGATTTCTCCTGACCGTTTCACGGAGCCCCTGGGTTGTTGATAAAAAAAAGTGTAATAACGTCTGTTGGTGAAACAATCACGCCGACACGAACTTCCAGGAAGAGAAAGGAAAGCGCCAGCACACATGCACTCAGGAGACGATCAGCTGTACACAGATTGCGGAAAACCACTCCAGGAAAAAAGCGTCCAGGAAACGAGCTCAAAAGGAGAACATCACTCAGGAGAAAACGAGTGAACGAGAAGACCAGGCGGGAATCGAGCCTATATAAGGCGAGCACATCGGCAGAACAGCAGGAGACCGACCAAAGCGCAGATCATCAGACGCCAAAGACGTGATCTACGTTTACTACCGCACTCAAGGACTGTACACTCAACTTGGAGTGGGCAGCACCGAACCGGGTGTAAGCGCCACAGGGAAAGAATCTCCCACACAACTTGGGGGAGATGACGACGGACCTGTCGGAGCCCTTGATAGATGAGGGAGAGCAGCACGCGGAAGCAAAGGAGACCCAGCCTGATCCCACACCCCAGGCAGGGCACCGACCCGCCGTACCCAGGGGCAGACCAGAGGACCAGCGTCGCCCGGGAGGACAGAGACCGGGACAGCCGTGCCAACATCGAAGCGCAGCACGGAGCACGAGGCACGGTCTCAAGATTAAGCTCGGTAAGATCGCCGAAGCGAGCCGAGGTCGAATCAAGTTTGGAAGTCGCTGAGGCGAAGGCGAAAATGGCCCGAGCGAAAATCGAATTGCTGAGAACAGGTTCCGAGAACGAGCTGAGCCAGAGCGAGGCTGACGAGGACGAGTACGAGCAGAACCCCCGCAATTCATGGGACGATCTACCGAGGCCGCCCGGTGAAAGGCGAGAGGAGCCAGCCAACGAGGACAGGTCGCCGCAGCGCGAAAGGGAAGGGGCGGCATCCAGGGTCTGGCCCAAGCCATAGCCAGGCTTTTGCGAGCACCCCTGAAGTAAGTACCTCAAAAGTTGTTTTTTCTTTTCAACAGTAACAACGTCGCTTTAAAATGAAGTCGATTGCAAAATAATCCGATGCAATTAAATATTGGTAACAACTGATCTTGTAGTTCCTTTAAAACTCAGTTGTGGACGTAATATAAAAACAGACCAGCAATTTCTGTACTTAGCTGGACGCAGGTAATGACCAATACTACTAAGTCGGATTTCTACTTGCTTGGTTATAACTTTGTGGTTCTGTTGATCCCTACCTACAAAATATTCGTATCTCGTCTCGCCCAAAATATGGTTATTGCTAATAGCCTCTGTGGTGACCAGAAAAGACGTGACCCAATTGGGTACTCCAGTAATTTGCAAGCGGCTTCTTGTTGTAAACTTTCGTCGCATTCTCAATCGTTAGACCGCAAGTATTTCTTCTCCATAATTGGCAGAGCTGCTTAAATTGGTTGACGCAGTCTGTTGTATGCGACAGTTACTCGGCTCGATGACAGAAACAGCGCCCAGATGTATGCAAAATAACTCCGATTAACCGACACTCGCATAGGCTCCTTCACCAGCTGAACCACATCGAGGCTACTAATGTAAGTTTCTGGTCACAGCATCGTGCGTTTTATTCTAAATTAAAACCCAAAACGCCGACCAACTCTGTTCGTCGAGCACGTCGAGGATTTCCTTTGACAAGCTATATTAGAACGGGTGAACACGTAGAAACCTCCTTTCAATCAGAATTTCAATCTCGTCTGTTTTAGTAGAATTTACTAACAATTGGTACATTAAGGTCACCAAGAATAATAATATCAGAAGCCGAGTATTTGATTCTTATCCACTCGAAAAATAGTGAAAGATGTCCGAGGGGTTTCGCTTATCGAAGGTCGTTCAGTAAAGATAGCAAAGAAATTTGACGGAGCCTCCTGAAACGATCTTCATTAAAATTTTGTTGAAGTTGTTTGGTTCTAAACCTCTTCCCTTTGGCAAACTGTATTACACCAGATGAAGATAGTCTCCACCCTTAAAGTCGAGCCGGCTTACAGCATTCCGTGAGTGAAAATTTGATTCACACTGCAAAGCATCGACGCGAAAATGTATCTACTTGCTACATAAGCCATGATCGCTACGTTAATGCTCTGGTATAAGACGTTGATGATTTTTCCAATGCTGTCTTGGTGCACTATGGTTCACTGCGGTTCGCCGCAGGTTGACGAGCCAATTTGGGTGACGGTGGGGACTAGAACATGGGACTTTGCTGTTTGCAAATAATGGTGGGCGACGTTTACATTCGTATGAGTGAAATCAAATCTGATATTAAAAAATGTTATCGGATGAACGTTGACAGTGTTTCAACAAATGCGATTCCATAGAAATCAGTTATTTATCATTTGTTTTCTAATTAAATCATTTGCTTGACTTCCTTCCGAGATTGTCTCCCAGTAGATCCGAATGTGCGAATTAAATCACCTCAGGAATTCTTTTTATCGTCAAAAAAAGGGGAAATGTTTTGGTAAAACTGATTTTCAACCAGCTTTCCTTTTCACTAAAACCACTTTGCTCCCCATATTATACAAAATATAATTTTAAACCTCGATATTTTATAAAGTTTTCGTAAAAGGCAAGCAATCATGTTAACTAACAATGAACAAAACCAAAAACTAAATCTGGTTGACTGAGAAGGAAGCCTCCTATGGTAACTACGCCCTAGTTATTTCACAATTCGAAATCTTAAGCATTATCGTCGCGATAAGACGACTTGCATGTAAACTGAGGCTGTGATCGAAACCTCGGAGGGCAAACCGAATTAAAGTCATCAAATAGATAAGAACAGAACAACTAGGTTGATAAAACGACAAAGATGTCAGCGACATATCAACGACAACGAACTGTTTTGCAAATCCTCAGAGAGCAGGAAAACGTCTCTTTTTGTAATTTAGCACTTGCATTGTGAAAAGTCTTAAAATGCCCAGGCATCCATCGCAGTATAACTATTTATAGGGGCAATATAAGTATTGTATTACGGGTTATAAATCTATGCAAAGCATTTCTATATGGATTCAACTCGTTGGAAGGCTTGTATTTCCTGGTGCGGTACAACCCAATATGTTACACAAACAAAACAGACGCGGCGAGTTTAGTTTTTCTAGTAGAATCAGCAAGACACATACACCAGAACGCCCACGACAGCAGATTATTGTCTCCCCGATGCTGTTAATCTGTTGACTATTCATAACAACACTGATGAGTCAGTACTTTCTGAGTAACAACCTTAGCCGTATCTAGCAGCCGAACAGTTTACACAGTAAGCAGATTATGTTACCAAATCTCTAATGAGATAAACTTCTCAAATTCCGAGCCAATCATGGAGAAAAAACATTTTAAGGGTTTGGATGGAGAGGAAAGAAACAAAAACTCACCTGCAACTCCTCGGTTGTTATTTGAACAGCCGCAGTAGGTCCACGAGCAGTATTATTGGTTCCTGTGGCAGGAAGGGTGTTTTGGGATGACGGCTGAACAACAGCAGCATTGTGTGCCGAATTTATTTGCAATTTTGGTTTCGGCTGCTCCTGTTCGAATGGATTGTATTCTTCTAATGAACTTTGAATATTAGTTGTTTGGCTGGTAATCTGTTGAATCGATGGATCCTGTAATTTATTGTTAAATCTTCACACATATGTATCGACTTTTCAAATTTAATCTTACATCGAATGGATGACCAAAAAGTGGCTCATCGAATGGATTATCATTCAAGCCAGACATGTTTTCTATTACTCACTCCCTTAATGTCCGTTTTAGATATAAAGTTTTCCTTTACTATTTTAGATATAAAGTTTTCCTTTACTACCAGTGTCAGATCTTTGTTTAATTTCTATAAAATCCAACCTCGTATTTATTAAAATCCACGATTCCAATGATGGCACCAACGAAAAATTGCGAAAATCTTCTCTACAAGTCATTAAGTTCGAAAAGTTTTTCGACTGACAGCAACAAGAAGAAACATTTTCGAAAGTGCTGCCAGAACCACTAAGGACGGAAAGGCTCTTGAAATAAAATTTGGATATGAGAAAAGGATATTTTTGTCGTCAAATAATTAAATAATTAGTAAAATAGCACAAAATAAAAACGTAACGTATACAAAAAAATATCCTATATCCAAAACCTAACTGAACGATGTCAATTTGTGACAAACCGGATGTTGATAAAAGAGTTATAAGAAAAGTAAAAATACTGTGACGCATATGACAATCAGTACTGGAATATTCGAGAAAGTCCAAAACAAAGTACTGGAAAACTGGAGACTATGGATAATAGAACATTCAAGATTATGGAACGAACGGAAACGAAATACCGAATCAGAATGTGGGGAACTGGTATAAATACGTCGCACACAACTCATGGGGACAAGTAGAAAGTAATAATTCTCGAGTGAGAAGCAAGCGATAAGTAAGAAGTAGAATATGCGATAAGTACGGAAGCGATAAGTCAAGAAATCGTTGTGTGCGGTAAAAGTAACGGTTGTGGTTAACGGACTAATAAAGTGTTATATTAATTCAAAATCGATTTAACGGCTCTTATTTATTCAAAATAATTAATCCAGCGAACCCTAAGCTCGCTACAATACAACAATTTTTTTGTACATCGTACTTTAAAACTACTAACAAAATGGGAATTCTAATGGTTGTCCATTGTAAGTAAAGCTATAACTCCTACTAACTGAATTAAATTAATGTTCCATGGATTATATAATTCTGAATGTATAAATTACAAGTTCAGAGCACAACTACCAAAAAAAAAAGTGATTTGGGAAATTGATTACAGTTTGTTTAGAATTTTTGATGACATGTTTGTGTATAAATGATCTATGTCGAATAAGTTTTTGTTGAGATGCACGTGAAAAAAAGAGATTGCTTTTCGATGAAAAGTTCCTTTATTGAACGGCAGAAGAGCACATGTATACAAATTTAGCCCTGTGAGTAGGGCGTTAGAATATACTCACAGCTAGGCCGGCTTGTAGTAAGAGGCGACTAAAGGCCGAGTGGTAGTCGGGGTCCCAACGCGCTGTACCCCCGGTGAAATACCACCCCACCAAGCTTTAGGCTCCGTGAAATGGTCGGGAGAAATCCCTGGCCATCTTTCGGAGCTTGGCTGATGGACCGGTTCGAGAAAAGGTTGGTTAGGTGGTAGTCGGTCCCAAGGTGAGATACCACCCCGCCACGCAGTACATTCCGCGATATCGCTGAGGGAAATCTTCGAAGGTGTTTCAGATGTGTGGCTGATGGCCCGAACTGACACGGAGATAAGTCATGATGGTACCTTCTGATATAAAGAATTCCGGAGGTAAACTAGTCTCCCATTCGGATCTCCGGGGGATACTATGTCAGCGGGAACATCATGCAGATATCATGATAAATAATGGAACTTTAACAGGTTCGTCATCGCATAACCGGGTTCGCTCTCGAGGCTCGGCCCACGCTCGACTGGTGACGACATTTTGTAACAGGTGCATCGGTTTCACCAATACGAATGTAAACGCCAATATTTGCAAACAACGAAACCTGATATCCTTGCCCTAACTGAGACCCAGGTCGATTCGTCAACTGATTCGACATATCTTCGTTGCTCAGGATACGACTTACATTCGAGATTCCGTTTTAAGGGCGGAGTCTGCGTCTTCGCGTTGCCCCATCTGGCTTGCCAGAGGATGGAGGCGTTGGAACCCAATAATATGGACATCATATGGTTGAGGGTCGTGCTGAGGAATTACGTTAAATTTCTTTGTTGTCTTTACCGCTCCCCGAATGACGATCCACCGGCGACATTTTTCGAACCTCTTTCACATACCGTCGACTGGATACAGATCAACCACCCAGCTTCTGAAATTGTTGTCCTCACAATTCTGGCTGGTTGTTACATTCTAACAGAACCGACGAGGCTGGGAGGCTGGTGGAGATGTTTGCTGTAAGCCACAACTTGACTCAACTCGAGGGGGAGCCAACGCGAGTGCCGGATGCCCTAGGCGATTATGCGAACACCCTGGATCTGTTTTTGACATCCGAACCGAGTATTTATACCGTAGAGGTTTCTGCGACACTAGGAAACTCAGATCACTGCTTGGTATCGGTCGCGCAAGCACTTGCATATCAAGCGAATAGCCGACCTAGGTAGCTTGGCCATGTATGGAAATATGAGGCTGCTAACTAGGACGATTTGCGAGATTTCTTCGCATCCTTTCCATGGTCCGAGGTATGCTTTGGATACTCCGATGTTAACGCTTGCGCGGAGTCGGTATCAGAGATTATTCTTCTGGGGATGGGGATGTATATTCCACATTTCATCAAACCAAGTTCGTCTGATAAACCTTGGTTTGATAAAAAATGCGAGCTGGTTACAGCGGCAAAAAATAGAGCTTTTAAGCAATGACGCTCCAATCCCACCGATGTTAACAGAACGAATTTTGTTAGAATCAGAAACACGTGCAACCACGCGATTGATACCGCGAAGAAAGCTCACAACGACAGGGTGATCAATAAGCTCCTTCGATGCCCAACTGGCTCACGCTACTTCTGGTCAATGGCAAAAGCTTTCAGTGGTAACTTCACATCCTCCTCTTTCCCACCGTTGGTGACAGACAGCGGGTCGTTAGTCACGAATTCAAAGGATAAAGCTAATGTGGTCGCGAATTTATTTTCCGCGAATTCAAACCTCGATTCCGGCCTTTTGGGGCCACCTGTGATGTCGCCGGTACGGTCTCTGATGCGGGATGTGCGTCCGCGCACTATTCAACGCATTCTACGTGAACTGGATTATAGGAAGGTAGTCGGCCCGGACGGAATACCAGCAATAGTCCTTAAGAACTGTGCTCCAGAACTATCGCCGGTTATTGGCAGACTCTTTCGCTTATCTTATGCACAGAGGACCTTTCCTGCCTGCTGGAAAATCGCTCGAGTTCAGCCAATCCCAAAGACGGGAAAAAAGTCTCTCCCACAAAATTACCATCCTATAGCATTACTGTCTTTTTTATCTAAGGTAATGGAAAAAGTCATTAATACAGAGTTAGTTAAGTATTTGGAGTGCAACGGACTTCTGAATGATCATCAATATGGATTCCGTGGCAGGCGGTCCGCGGGAGACATTTTGACACTTATAACCGACATATGGACATCTGCGATTGAACGGCATTGTGAGTCAAGGGCGGTCGTATTGGATATCTCCAAGGCTTTTGACCGTGTCTGGCACGGAGCATTGCTGAGCAAACTTGCTTTATATGGACTTTCCCAACAGCTTTGCGCCTCGACGAAGAGCTTCCTCGAGAATCGATCGATCCGGGTTGTTGTGGACGGCTAGTGTTCGGATCTGTACCCTGTTAATTCGGGGGTGCCGCAAGGTTCTATTTTGGCTCTAACCTTGTTCTTGCTTCACATAAATGATTTTTTGGAGACAACGGATAACAAAGTGTTCGGTTTTGCGGATGATAGTACGCTTGTTTGCTCCTTTTCGAGTGTTCGACCGATTGGTGCATCTGCGTCGCATAAGCTGAGATGTAGACATATTGACTCTCTGAATCAGGATCTAGATAAGGTCGTGCAATGGGGAAGGGCCAACCTCGTCGACTTCAATGCAGCGGAAACTCAATGTACAACATTTACAAAGAAAAGTGGATCATCGGTTCCACAGCTGATGATGAATGGCCGGACCCTCGAGGCTGGGGAAAGTTTGAAATTGCTCGGCGTCGCGGTCTGTGGGAATGTATCATGACATAAACACATGTCGAGTATCGCCAGGTCAACCTCAGGAAAACTGAGCTATATTTTTAGAGCCAAGAAATATTTTACTCCGGCCCAACTTCTTCTCCTACATAAATCCCAAATTAGACCCGCGCTCGAATATTGCTCTCATGTTTGGAACTCGGGTCCTAAACATACCCTCGACCTACTTGAGAGCATACAGAGACGAGCGATCTGCCTGATCGGGGACACGGCGCTGACGTCGGGACTACAGTCGCTATCACATCAAAGGCGCGTAGCCGACATTTGTCTGTTTTACAGATATTATCACGGGTACTGTTCTTCGGAGATTCTTGGTATTGTTCCACGCAATTCGGTTTATATGCGCTCCACAAGACAATCCGACGGATCGCTCCCGTTTTTGGTTCATCTCCCGACGGCGCGAACATCCCTGCATCAGAACTCGTTCCGTTACAAAGCGGGGAAGCTGTGGAACTCCCTTCCCACGCGAGTGTTCCCGTTACAATGTGCAACTGTTCAAAAAGAACTGCAACAGTTATTTGATGGCATCTCGGGGCACCCACTCGGCGCTGTAGGTTCGCCTCTCCCGAGAGAAGTCTAATAAAAAAAAAAAATTTTAAAAATTAGAAACAAAAAAAAGGAAGTAAAGTAGATCAAGGAAGTGATATAGTTCTGACAGCTAATTGGCAGCGTCATCTACCGTCGAGGAGATGGCAAAAGAAAGATTGATGGAAATTAATTCGTCCACAGACGATAAAGGAGTGTATACATTACACACCCAACATCCCTTCTCAATTCCACAATTTGCTGATTGGATTTAATCCAAAAAACATATCCCTAAACGTTTGAAACATCTCATGTGAGCTGGTAATCCCATTAACTTTGTTAAAGCGTCCTCTGGAATTTCTTCTGAAGCAATAAATTCCAACTTGATCGTCCCATCTCCGACCGCCTCCTTGACGAAATGGTACCTGATGTCGATTGTCATTGTGAACCTCCGCGATCTCAAGTGTTTGGTTACAAGTGTTTCTTAATCAATCAAAATCCGATCGCGTAATTTGACTTGTGGTAAATAGTTTGCGCAAGGCTAATAACCTTGCCCGTAAAAACAAATTTTTATGGAAAATTTAACAAGACTCGGATATGGACCGGGTACACGACGACGACCACGGAAACGAAAATGGCTAAACGATTTAACAATTTGTCATGGAACGTCGCCTACTATCTAAGGCGGTAGTCGTAGAGATCGGAGCGACTGGTTTAATGATGAGTGCAAGCTAACGACTGAACGTAAGAATGCTGCATACCGGCCAATGCAGCAGTCTCATAGGACGCGGGTACGCAAGGAGAAATACAAAGAGCTCAGAAGATCTGAAAAAAGACTTCACAGACAAAAGAGAAGTGCCTGGGGAAAAAAACATGTCTGTGAAATAGAGAAAAGTAGAGAGCGAAGTCTGCACCAGGTGTGGAAGTTCTAACAAATAATCCGCAGTACGACGCGGTACACACCACGCTGCACTTACTGCAAGGATAAAGAAGGTAATCTGATCACAGATCCTGAAGGTATTCCGGAGCAATGGGAAGTGCACTTCAATGAATTGCTAAATGGTCAGCTCATGGTGAAATTGGAAGCTCCACCAATGCAAGATCAAGACCAAATGTTGCCGTCACCAAGCATTGAGGAAACTCGAAAAACCATAAGAAAGCCCAAATCAACTAAAGCTCCCGGAGCTGATGGGATACCAGCTGAGCTGATCAAACAAGGGGGGACAGCGTTACATCACGCAATTCATGAGATCGTGGTGTACGTACGGATACTCTCCACTATCCTACAAGATCGGATAGCCTCTACATTAAAGCAATCATTGGTCAATATCAGTGTGGCTTCATCCCATGGCAAATCGGCGATTGATCATATATTCACCCTTAAGCAGGCGATGGAAAAATGTATTATTAATTATTTATAGAATTTAAGGCCACCTACGACATTATAGAATTTAAGGCCACCTACGACAGCATAGCCAGGGTAAAACTATATAATGCCATGAGAGAGTTCGGCATTCCAAACAAATTGATACGACTTTGTAGGTTGACCATGACCAACGGAACTAGTGAAGTAAAAATAGCCGGATTGCTGTCCAAACCAATAAACATCTTTAATGGACTCCGACAAGGGGACGGTCTGGCCTGCTTCCTCTTCAACCTGGCGTTGGAGAAAATAATTCGTGACTCTGGCGTCACAACTAGAGGGACTATTATCACCAAGTCCAGCCAGATTCTTGCCTACGCAGATGACATCGACATCATCGGTAGAACGGAATCGGCCATACAGAATTCCTTCATCCAGATCGAGCAGGCGACACAAAAACTGGGACTGCACATTAATGAGGGGAAAACTAAGTACATGGTGGCAACTTCTGCGAAGAGAAGTCCTGACGTTGGTCAAACTATCAGGGTAATGGAGCACGAATTTGAAGTAGTGCAATCCTTTAACTACCTTGGTGAATAGTATCAGCCGATAACAATATGGAAGAAGAAATACGCGAACAGCTGATCAAATCCAATAAAGCCTACTATGGTCTATCAAGGCTCTTTCAATCCCGAAATTTATCCAGAACATCCAAGCTGCTACTGTACAAGACCATGGTCTTACCAGTACTCATGTATGGATCCGAGACCTGGGTGCTCAATAAAAGGCACTCTGAACTCTTAGCCGCATTCGAGAGATAGATCTTAAGGAGAATTGTTGGCTCCGTATGGAGGCAACCGTGATTTGTATGCGATCTATCTCGAAACTAATGTTGTAAGAAAAATCAAGCTCGGTAGACTCTGGTGGGTGAGATAGCTAGCTCGAATGGGCGACGAGGGGGGGGGGGGGGGTGGCCCTGCCCGGAAAGACCTTCGTGGCAGGATGTCTGGAAGGAGACAGTGCGACAGACCTTGTCTGCGATGGAGGGATGGCGTAGACCATGACGCCTAGAGCCTGAAAGAGCCAAACATCGGCTCGAAATCCGGACCGGTGGAGAGATTTGTTAAATGAGGCCAAGACCAGTTCCCGGTTGTAGGACCGATGATGGTGATGTTATCGAACACCAGAAGTTGGAATCAAGCTTCACCTCGGTGCAATATTTCATCTAATCTGAGGGCAGACAATGGGGTGTGCTGACGTGGGCGTTTGTTTATGTGCAATTAATGATACCATCGGACAAAATATGGATATATCTAGGCGGAGCAGTGTACTGAACGGTCGTCAACCCCAAATCAACCTCCAACACCGGGTGCACCTTATTGAACCGGTAGGATACAACAGCTCACCCGGGAATATAAGGAACGTGTAAAAAGGGGAACACATTTAACAAGCCGTGAGTACGTTTCAGTTTATAATTATGTTTATATTCTTTGTGTAAACATATTTTGCAACAGTGGGAAGTGAGCTGAGATTAAAGTAAATAGGTCAGAACATAGGCATTTTGTGTCCAACTGAATTACAATTTAAGAAAAAAGAAGAAAAAGCAATAATTGTAAAATTTAAAATGGTGTTAATATTTACTGGTTAACCACAAAAAAGTTGATTTCTTTTTTTTTATCTTTTCTGATGGAGGATGCCAACACTGCGATCGAAAATTCAAAATAGTTCCGGAACATATCCACTACATACATTAACTTCTCCTCCTATTCAGCTGCTTACAAAATTATTTTATACTTTGTGTCATACCAGAAACAGATATTTCTACAATAAAATAATTCAGATTATTTATCCAGAGATTTTAGGAGGTTATCTATCTTAAACAACCTTGTCATGTCCTTGCAAATAAGAATGTGTTGTTATAGAATGTATTGTGACGCATATGACAATCAGTACTAGAATATTCGAGAAAGTCCGAAACAAAGTACTAGTATATTCTAGAAAGTACTGGAAAACTGGAGACTATGAACAGTAGAACATTCAAGGCTATGGAACGGATGGAAACGAAACGCCGAATCAGAATGAGGAAATGGTATAAATACGTCGCACACAGATCATGGAGATAAGTAAAAAGTAAGAAGTAAGCATAAGTAAGTAAAGAAATCGTTGTGTATGGTAAAAGTAATGGTTGTTATTAACGGACTAATAAAGTGTTAGATTAATTCAAAATCGATTTAACGGCTCTTATTTATTAAAAATAATTAATCCAGCGAACCTTAAGCTCGCTACAATTGGTGTCAGAAGTGGGATTAATTATTGTTTAAGTGAATAAGTCTGTGTGTCTAGGGCTCCTCGATAGTATAGTGGTTAGTACACCCGCCTGTCACCCGGGAGACCGGGGTTCGATTCCCCGTCGGGGAGCCCCTGGCGCAAGACTAATGACCTTGCCCAGAAAAAATAAATCATTATGGAAAATTTAACAAGCCTCAGGACTTGCTAAATAAGGCCAAGACCGGTTCCCGGTTGTAGTGCCGATGATGATGATGAATAAGTCTGTGAAAGTGTGTTGTGACGATGTCAGATCGACATTTGGAGGATCTTCGCGTTCCTGAGTGGAAGAAGGAACTTGAGGACCTGAATCTGGATAGCAGAGGACAGAAGCAAATTCTTCGACAGCGTCTGCAAGCAGCAATGGAGGAAGAGGGTGTCGATGTCGACACATATGTTTTTACGATTGAGCCAGACTGTCCGGATGGCTAAGAAACAGCGAGTCAAGATGGTGCCAATGTAACGAAGAAGAGTTCGCCACAGTTGGGCATTTCGAAGATGTTCAGGATGACGATGATAAAATTGGATACGCAAGCTGCAGATGTTAATGCAAAGTTGGATGCCCAAAATTAGACGCACAAGCTGCAGATCTGAATGTAAAATTGGATGCCCAAACGCAGTGGATGAAATGTAATTTTCAACACTTTAAGGTAGAAATTCAATCAAAAATTCGACACGAAGTAGAAAATCTGGATCTAAAAGTCACCGATGAAATAATGCGAATCGAAAAGAGACTTGAGTGTCTTGAGAGAAATAAGACATCGCCTAGCAATCAACATGACTACAAAGATACAGGGATACAACCGCCAAACTTTGATGGAACGGGACCCTTCTCCGTATTTATACGTCAGTTCGACGCCGCGGCCAATTATAATAAGTGGTCGGATGAGCAGAAGTCAACATCACTAATCTTGTCACTCCGCGGGGCGGGTGCAGAATTGCTACAAACCGTACCAGCAGAGAAGCAAACAGATTTGCAAGCGGTAAGAGATGGCCTTGAAACTAGGTATGGAGACAACCACATGTAGCAAGTCTACCGCATGCAACTGCGGAGCAGAACGCAGAAACCTGGAGAAAATCTTCAACAGTTGCAGGCAGACATTGAGCGATTGGCAAACTTGTCTTATACAAATATGACTAAGGAATTTTTGAACGAGGTAGCAATGGATGCATTCACAAACGCACTTCAAGATCGGGACTTGCAACAAGCCGTCCGTTTAGGGGGAAAGAAGACGACTAATGAAATACTGGCGTTCGCATTGGTATATGAATCTGCTTAACTGGCTACCAGGAGTACATATAGAGTCCGAGAAACATCCGTCCAGGAATGTTCCTGCCAATGAATCGGGCATGTACAACGGAGAACCCCGAGACCTGATATGAAGTGTTGGACATGCGGCGAAGTCGGCCACATCTCTGTTGACTGTAGGAAACGTCGACGAATAAATGAAACATCAAGTGAGAATTGTTGTTCATGCGCTAATCATAAGAGGAGACTATCAACGGACCAACCTGAAGCCAATAGTTCGGGAAACTTTTATGGGCAGACTTTAAGGGGCGAAAGTCGCCTGGTGGAATGTGTAGCCCCAGCATCGTAACTGTATCACAACTCCAACGGGATAACCAAAGTTTAGTTATAACTACGATTGTTAATGCAAGGATGACAACAGTGACAATCGACACTGGAGCAACGAGATCCATAATTCGGCCGGATGTTGTGGGCCAAATTGCCTTTAATAAAAATAGAAGATACGCTTTGAGGACCGCCACAGGAGAATGTTCGACAGTCTACGGAGAAGTCGATAGCATAATAGTGCTGGGCAATATTTCCATCTCCCACAAATTTTTGGTTGCCGATATTACGGACGAATGCATTCTTGGAATGGACTTCATGAAGGAGCACCAAGTTGTTCTAGATATCGGTCAAAGAACACTGCAAATCGGTAACTTGGAGGTTGCTATTACATTGCAGGACGAACAATTGCGAAGACTGAAATGTTATGCGGGTGAGGAGGATGAGATCCCACCTCGTTCGGACTCGGTAATTTGGACCAGTCTCGAGAGTGATCCCGGTGACAATCGATTTTACATCACCGAAGCTGTACAAAATCAGCGTAAGGGGAACATCCTTGTTGGGAAAGCCCTTATCGATGCGAAGAAGCACATCGTACCCGTCAGAGTACTAAATGCGCCCAAGGAGCCGATCGCAATAAGAAAAGGAGAGGTAATCGCAGAATGTGCAGCCGTGTCAATGATAAGCTTAATTCAGACAAGGGGAGTGGACCACTCAATTCAACAGCCCTCTGGTGCAACCCCTGTGGTTAATAGGCTGATGCCCCAGAAAATCGGATTAACAGACGAAGAAAAGACAAGTGTTGAATCACTGCTGAACGATTTTTCTGATATTTTCGTGACAGGAAATGATAAATTCGGACGCCCCGGTATAGTTAAACATTGCATTGACACGGGTGAGTCAAGACCTATAAGACAGCCACCTCGTCGACTACCGTTGGCCAAACAATCAGAAGTAGGCAACATGATTCGAGATATGGAAGACCAAGGAGTCATCGAAAAATCATCGAGCCCATGGGCTTCGCCGGTAGTGCTCGTCAAGAATAAGGATGGGACAACTAGATTTTGTGTCGACTACCGCCGGTTAAACGACGTTACGAAGAAAGACAGTTACCCACTTCCTCGAATCGACGACACACTAGATACCCTTTCTGGAGTTCAGTGGTTTTCAACATTGGACCTAAAAAGCGGTTACTGGCAAGTGGAAGTGAAGGAGAAGGACAAGGAGAAGACAGCGTTTACTACCGGAAACGGACTTTATCAATTCAACGTGATGCCGTTTGGATTATGTAATGCTCCAGCAACGTTCGAACGATTAATGGAAAGTGTTCTACGGGGACTTACATGGAAGACGTGTCTTGTGTACTAGGACGATATAATCGTTGTCGGAAGGAATTTACCAGAACGCATCAATAATCTGTGCTCCGTCTTCCAACGACTAAGACAGGCCAACTTAAAGCTCAATTCGAAGAAATGTGAACTCTTCCAAAGGAGAGTAAAATTCCTTGGACACATCGTTTCATCTGCAGGAGTCCAAACGGATCCTGATAAGATAGCAGCTGTCCAAGAGTGGCCTACTCCAGAAGATAAGCAACAGTTAAGAAGCTTTATGGGACTAGCCACATATTACCGACGGTTTGTTAAAGGTTTCGCTAACGTGGCTAAGGCCCTACACGAACTAACGGGTAAAGACAAAAAATTCAATTGGACAGACAAGTGTGAGGTAGCATTCAACACATTGAAGGCCGAGTTATGTAACACTCCAACATTGGCATTCCCAAGATCGGATCGCCCGTTTATATTGGATACTGATGGAAGTAACACAGGAATTGGAGCAGTGTTGTCACAGGAAATCGATGGTGAAGAGAGAGTTGTCGCATATTATAGTCGAGTTCTATCTAAGCCAGAGATAAATTACTGTGCAACAAGAAAGGAACTGCTGGCTTTCGTAGAAGCCGTTAAGAATTTCCATAAATACCCCTACGGACGTCGATTCCACCTTCGGACGGATCATGCCGCCCTGAAATGGTTGCTAAATTTTAAGAATCCGGAAGGACAAATAGCTCGATGGTTCGAACGACTTCAAACGTACGATTTCCAAATTTCCCACCGTCAAGGGAAGGTGCATAATAACGCTGATGCTCTATGAAGAAGACCATGTAAACCAGATTGTAAACATTGTCATAGAGCGGAAGAGAAAGAAGGGGCGTATGGCCTGCGAAATGTACAAGTAGAAGTACTAGATGGGTGGACGAGTGATGCTATACTCGCAGCTCAACTTCAGGGTGAAGATATGTCGCTAATTCTGGAATATAAAGAAAAGAACGAGCGGCCAACTTGGAACAATATTTCCGACAAGAGTGAAACATTTAAGGCATATTGGGCACAATGGAATTCCTTGCTGGTGGAAGATGGTATTCTTAAGCGTAAATGGGAAGCCGCGGACGGAAAATCCCATCGAATGCAGATTCTAGTCCCACCATCAAAAGTGAAAGATGTTCTAACAGAAATGCACGACGGGGCCTCCGGTGGACATTTGGGAGTTAATAAGACACTTTCAAAATTACGATCTCGATTTTACTGGCTTCACATGAGAGATGACGTCGAGTCTTGGTGTAGGAAGTGCACAACTTGCACTGCGACCAAAGGACCAACAGCAAAACCAAGGAGCGCTATGAAGCAGTACAACGTGGGTGCCCCTTTCGAGCGAATTGCGATTGATATCTCAGGACCATTTCCAAAAACCAACGACAACAACAAATACATGTTGGTCATCATGGATTACTTCAGCAAGTGGGTGGAAGTCCTTCCAATTTCAAACCAAGGGAAAAACAACCGTCATTGAGCAGCTTATCAATAATTGGATCAGCAGATATGGAGTTCCCTGTGAGCTTCATTCCGATCAAGGCCGAAACTTCGAGTCCCACATATTTCAAGGCATCTGTGCGGCACTGGGCGTAAGGAAAACCAGGACCACACCCCTACATCCACAGTCAGACGGAATGGTCGAAAGGTTCAACCGAACAATGAAAGAGTATTTATCGAAGGTCGTTAGTGATCACCAACGAGATTGGGACAAATATGTACAAACCTTTCTCATGAGCTATAGATCGGCTAATCACGATACGACGGGCCATTCTCCAGCAAGAATTATATTTGGACGGGAGATACGATTACCAGCCGATCTGCGATTCGGAATACCTCCAGACGCCATAGATAAGACCGAAGACTACGTAGCCGAATGGAGAAATCGCCTTGATGAGATTCATCATTTGGTTCGAAAGCAAATCAAGGTATCCAGTGGCAGGATGAAAACAAGGTACGACGTTCGAGCCAACGCATCCGGATTTAATGCTGGCGATAACGTGTGGCTTTATAACCCTCATCGGCAAAAGGGAAGGTCTCCGAAGTTACAGCAACATTGGGAAGGACCATATAAGATTCTCACAAGAATTAACGGCGTTGTCTATAGGATTCAGCGAAGGCCGAACGCCAAAATGAAAGTGGTACATCGTGACCGACTGGCGACTTTTGTTAACCCAGAAGACCAGTGAACTTAGTTCGGGACGAACTAATCTAGGCGGAGAGTAGTGTGACGCATATGACAGTCAGTACTGGAATATTCGGGAAAGTCGGAAACAAAGTACTAGAATATTCTATAAAGTACTGGAAAACCGGAGACTATGAATAGTAGAACATTCAAGGCTGTGGAACGCACGGAAACGAAACACCGAATCAGAATGAGGAAATGGTATAAATATGTCGCACACAGATCATGAATATAGGTAAAAAGTAAGAAGTAAGCAGTGAAAGAGGCGATAATTACGGAAGCGATAAGTAAAGAAATCGTTAAGTGTACGGCAAAAGTAACGGTTGTTATTAACGGACTAATAAAGTGTTACATTAATTCAAAATCGATTTAACGGCTCTTATTTATTAAAAATAATTAATCCAGCGAACCCTAAGCTCGCTACAATATTATAACAAATAAGAATGACTTAGTAATCCCAGGTGGAACTAGAAAATATTGATTTGTATTGTTTTATACAGTCTCTGATTGCCGAAATACGGGCTTATGTTTGTACTTTATACCGATTCGAAATAGCTTCACCGCATATTTATATTAAATATCGTTCCCCTCTTCAAAAAAGAAAAACTTCTTTATAATACGTAGTTTTCAATATAAGACATAATTTGATCTTTTACGAAAAATCTGTTACAAACTTGTTTCTGTTCTTATGCTGAAGTTGCAACAACGCCTGTCAAGGAAATTATCCGCAAACATAACCATCTTCCTTTACGTCAAATCTCATGTCATATGCCCTTTTTAATTTCGTGTTCGTTCAGCTTGCACATAAAGCATGAAGGTTTGTTGAAAATTTATTTATTTACTTGTGTAGTATTCAAAATATATCTGAAAATGAATAAAATTAACTATGGCCTTTAAAAAAGCACAAAATATTCTGATTTATTAGTTGAGATGTACGTTGTATTTTTAGATTAAATTTTCACTGACTGAATGTTTGTCTTTTACAGTTAAATATATCCTATCCAGCCACGGGCTGTCAGAAACTGTTTGAAGTTGTGGACGAGCATAAACTACGGATTTTCTATGAAAAACGTATGGGAGCGCAAGTTGAGGCTGATGTCCTCGGTGACGAATGGGCCGGCTATATTCTCCGCATTACTGGAGGAAACGACAAACAAGGTTTCCCCATGAAACAAGGAGTTCTAACAAATGGTATGTATAAGAATTTGTTTTCACGCTTAGAACTATAGAGTAATTTGCAATATTTTCCAGGACGTGTCCGCTTGCTCCTTAAGAAGGGCCACTCATGTTACCGCCCGCGTCGTACTGGTGAACGAAAAAGAAAATCAGTTCGTGGCTGCATAGTGGATGCCAATATGTCGGTGATAGCCCTCGTCATTGTACGCAAAGGAGCAAAAGAAATCCCTGGGATTACAGACACCAATGTACCTCGTCGTTTAGGTCCTAAGCGTGCAAGCAAGATTAGAAAACTTTACAATTTAACTAAAGAAGATGATGTGCGTCGTTATGTTGTACGTCGCCCACTGCCTGCTAAAGACAACAAGAAGGCAACTTCGAAGGCTCCAAAAATCCAACGATTGGTAACCCCAATTGTCCTTCAAAGGAAACGAAGACGTCTTGCATTGAGGAAGAAACGACAAGTGGCATCCAAGGAAGCTGCGGCTGAATATGCTAAATTGTTGGCCCAGAGGAAGAAGGAATCTAAAGTTAAACGCGAGGAAGCCAAGAGGAAGCGCACAGCATCCATTCGGGAGTCCAAGAGCTCTGTTTCCAGCGAAAAAAAGTAATGTGAGCGAAAATTATTTTTACATCATAATAAAAATGGGTATATATTTATATACTACAACTTATTCGGTTTGTTTCTGTGAATACATATACTGTCAATAAGGACGTGTGCTTCATTTGCCTTTACTGAGATTTGCAGGTTTTGATTAATAATTGGTCCATTGTCAAATGTAAAGTAGCCATAAACATTGCATGTGGGAGTTTTGTGCGGTTTATTATTTGTGTTATCATGACGCAGGTTGTTAAAAATCCTTGCGAGTAATCTGGTTGGGTACAACCGGATTAAAAAAAAAAATAAACTCAGCCTAAATGCAGGTCTCCGCTTTAGTCTTTATTTAAATGACTGTTACACTTAGGTCTAACGACGAATTATTGGACGACTGTCTGTGATTCCGTGTGCCGTTTTATAGATTAATATCGATGACGCTTAAATGAATTGGCCCGTATTATTCAAAATGTTAAAAATACTTCGCTTACCTGAACTGTAGAACACAGATGAGTTCTTTGCTGAGAAGGGCGACAGATAAACCTGTTGAAGACATTGTGTTTGATGTAACACAATAGTGAATAAAACAGCTCTAACAGGCGTCAGTATCGTATCCGATGGTGGCAGAAGCAGAATAAGGAAAACTCGATTTGAAGTAAGGGTTTGCGGATTCAACTGCTTCTTCCTGGACATCTCCTCATTATTGCCGCCCTCGCCTTCGCAATGTTATTTGCCAGCGACGTAGAGTATACAAAGTCGCGTAGTCTTGAAATGAACGTTTCTCTCTAGTTTCTGGTTGTTACTGAAGTGTTTTCCGTGGTACCATCAAGGAGCGATGAAACGCGACTTGGGGCCACGGGCTGTACTGGTGGTGGTTGCCCAGCGTTTGTTTCCATGGGAGTAGCACTCACTTGATAACTATGCATACGAATATCTCTTCCACTATCGACCGAACCTCTGTTAATCCCGATTAAAGACGACCAACAGCCGACGAGTTAACAACATCTTTCAACACAATAACTTAGCACGGTACTCCAATTAATTACATAAAAAAGAAAACCCGTTTATAATAGAACTTATAGAAGAAACAATGCAATTCTAAACAATTCTCTTTTTTTTTTATTAGACTTCTCTCGGAAGAGGCGAACGTATAGCGCTGAGTGGGCGCCCCGAGATGCCACCAAATAACTGTTGTACTTCTTTTTGAACAGTTGCAAGTTGTAACGCTCCGGGAACACTCGCGTGGGAAGGAAGTTCCACAGCTTCCCCGCTCTGTAACGGAACGAGTTCTGATGCAGGGATGTTCGCGCCGTCGGGAGATGAACCACAAACGGGTGCGATCCGTCGGATTGTCTTGTGGAGCGCCTTGGATGTGGTAGCGAGTGTACTCCCGACGTCAGCGCCCAGTCCCCGATTAGGCGGATCGCTCGTCTCTGTATGGTCTCAAGTAGGTCGAGGGTTAGGTTAGGAGCCGAGCTCTAAACATGAGAGCAATATCCGAGCGCGGGTCTAATTTGGGATTTATATAGGAGAAGAAGTTGGGCCGGAGTAAAAAATGTCTTGGCTCTAAAAAGATAGCTCAGTTTTCCTGAGGCTGACCTGGCGGTACTCGACACGTGTTTATGCCATGATACATTCCCACAGACCGTGACGCCGAGCAATTTCAAACTTTCCCCAGCCTCGAGGGTCCGGCCATTCATCATCAGCTGTGGAACCGATGATCCACTTTTCTTTGTGAATGTTGTATATTGAGTTTCGCTGCATTGAAGTCGACGAGATTGGCCCTTCCCCACTGCAGGACCTTATCTAGATCCTGATTCAGAGAGTCAATCTGTCTACATCTCAGCTGATGTGATGCAGATGCACCAATCGGTCGAACACTCGAAAAAGAGGAAACAAGCGTACTATCATCCGCAAAACTGAACACTTTGTTATCCGCAAGAACAAGGTTGGAGCCAAAATAGAACCTTGGGGCACCCCCGAACTAACAGGAGACAGATCCGAACACTCCCGTCCACAACAACCCGGATCGATCGATTCTCGAGGAAGCTCCTCGTCCACTCGCAAAGCTGTTGGGAGAGTCCATATGAACGATGTTTGCTCAGCAATGCCCCGTGCCAGACGCGGTCAAAAGCCTTGGAGACATCCAAGGCGACCGCCCTTGACTCGCCATGCCGTTCAATCGCAGATGCCCATATATCGGTTATAAGTGTCAAAAGGTCTCCCGTGGACCGCCTGCCACGGAATCCATATTGATGATCATTCAGAAGTCCGTTGCACTCTAAATACTTAATTAACTCTGTATTGATGACTTCTTCCATCACCTTAGATAAAATAGACAGTAATGCTATCGGACAGTAATTTTGTGGGAGACACTTTTTTCCCGTCTTTCGGATTGGGTGAACTCGAGCGATTTTCCAGCAGGCAGGAAAAGTCCTCTGTGCATAAGATAAGCGGAAGAGTCTGCCAAGAACCGGCGATAGTTCTGGAGCACAGTTCTTAAGGACTATTGCTGGTATTCCGTCCGGGCCGGTTCCCTTCCTACAATCCAGTTCACGTAGAATGCATTGAATAGTGCGCGGACGAAATCTCACATCCCGCATCGAAGACCGTACCGGCGAGATCACAGGGGGCTCCAAAAAGCCGGGATCAAGGTTTGAATTCGCGAACACACCAGCTTTATCCCTTGAATTCATGACTAACGTCCCGCTGTCTGTCACCAAGAGGGGGAAAGAGGAGGATGCGAAGTTTCCGCTGACAGCTTTTGCCATTGGCCAAAAGGAGCGCGAACCAGTTGGGCACCGAAGGAGCTTATTGATCACCCCGTCGTGAGCCTTCTTCGCGGTATCAATCGCCTGGTTGGACGTTTCTGATTCTAATAAAATTCTTTCTGTTAACCGGGATTGGAGCGCCATTGGTTAAAAGCTCTATTTTTTGCCGCTGTAATCAACTCGCATTTTTTATCAAACCAAGGTTTATGAGACGAACTTCGTTTGATCGAATGTGGAATATACATCCCCATCCCCAGGAGAATAATCTCTGATACCGACTCCGCGCAAGCGTTAACATCGGAGTTTCCGAAGCATACCTCGGACCATGGAAAGAGTACGAAGAAATCTCGCACATCGTCCCAGTTAGGAGTCCCATACTTCCATACATGGCGAAGCTGCTTAAGTCGGTTATTCGCTTGAAATGCAAGTGCTTGCGCGACCGATACCAAGCAGTGATCTGAATTTTCCAGTGGCGCAGAAACCTCTACGGTATAAATACTCGGTTCGGATGTCAAAAACAGATCCAGCGTGTTCGCATAATCGCCTCTGGCATCCGGCACTCGCGTTGGCTCCCCCACGAGTTGAGTCAAGTTGTGGCTTACAGCAAACATCTCCGCTAGCCTCCCAGCCTCCTCGGTTCTGTTAGAATGTAACAACCAGCCGGAATTGTGCACATTAAAATCGCCAAGGACAACAATTTCAGAAGCTGGGTGGTTGATCTGTATTCAGTCGACGGTATGTGAAAGATGTTTGAAAAATGTCGCCGGTCGATTGTCATTCGGGGAGCGGTAAAGACAACAAAGAAATTTAACAGAATTCCTCAGCACGACCCTCAACCATATGATGTCCATATTATTGGATTCCAACGCCTCCATCCTCTGGCAGGTCAGATCGGACCGCGCGAAAACGCAGACTCCGCCCTTAAAACGGAATCTCGAATGTAAGTCGTATCCTGAGCAACGAAGATATGTCGAATCAGTTGACGAATCGACCTGGATCTCAGTTAGGGCAAGGATATCAGGTTTCGTTGTTTGCAAATATTGGTGGGCGGCGTTTACATTCGTATTGGTGAAACCGATGCGCCTGTTACAAAATGTCGTCACCAGTCGAGCGTGGGCCGAGCCTCGAGAGCGAACCCGGTTATGCGATGACGAACCTGTTAAAGTTCCATATTTATCATGATGTTTCTCCGGAGATCCGAATGGGAGACTAGTTTACCTCTGGAATTCTTTATATCAGAAGGTACCATCATGACTTATCTCCGTGTCAGTTCGGGCCATCAGCCACACATCCGAAACACCTTCGAAGATTTCTCTCGGCGATATCGCGGAATGTACTGCGTGGCGGGGTGGTATCTCACCTTGGTACCGACTACCACCTATCCAACCTTTTCTCGAACCGGTCCATCAGCCAAGCTCCGAAAGATGGCTAGGGATTTCTCCCGACCATTTCAGGGAGCCTAAAGCTTGGTGGGGTGGTATTTCACCGGGTGCATAGGGCGTTGGGACCCCGGCTACCACTCGGCCTTTAGTCGCCGCTGTATATTACATACCCTTCTCGTTTTTAAACTTAGAATGTATTATTATATTGTGACGCATATGACAATCAGTACTAGAATATTCTAGAAAGTCCGAAACAAAGTACTAGAGTATTCTAGAAAGTACTGGAAAACTGGAGACTATGAGCAATAGAACATTCGAGGTTATGGAACGGACGGAAACGAAACGCCGAATCAGAATGAGGAAACGGTATAGATACGTTGCACGCAGATCAGAAGTAAAGAAGTAAGAAGTAGTAAGCAGTCAAAGACGCGATAAGTACGGAAGCGATAAGTCAAGAAATCGTTAAGTGTACGGTAAAAGTAACGGTTGTTATTAATGGACTAATAAAGTGTTACATTAATTCAAAATCAATTTAACGGCTCTTATTTATTCAAAATAATTAATCCAGCGAACCCTAAGCTCGCTACAATATGTTAGATGAATTGGTGATCCCTAGCAGATCTTGAAGATATGTATATATGTATATGATTTATATATATTTTTGAAAGTTTCTTCTGGTCTGGTGACTATTATCGCCATCTATACCAATTCAAAGTAGCTTCAGTTCATATTGGTTCACTACTACACTAAACGTCGGTCCCCTAAATTATCACATTATAATGAGTTAAAAAGAATAAATACGGAAAATAAACATAATACATAATTTGATCTTCTATGAAAAATCTGTTACAAAATTGTATCTGCTGTTATGCAGAAGTTGCAACAACGTCTGTCAAAGAATTATCCGCAAATATAACCTTTTTCCTGTACGTTAAATGATATGACAGAACTCCTTTCTACTTTCGTATTCGTTCAGCCTACACACAAAACATGAAGGTTTGTCAAAACTGTGTTTTAGATATCTGTATTTGTTTGGTTAGTATTAAAAACAGATTAATTTTCACTGAGTGATTTTTGTGTTTTACAGTTGAATATATCCTATCCAGCCACGGGCTGTCAGAAACTGTTTGAAGTTGTGGACGAGCATAAACTACGGATTTTCTATGAAAAACGTATGGGAGCGCAAGTTGAAGCTGACGTCCTCGGTGACGAATGGGCCGGCTATATTCTCCGCATTACTGGAGGAAACGACAAACAAGGTTTCCCCATGAAACAAGGAGTTCTAACAAATGGTATGTATAAGCATTTGTTTTCACTCTTAGAACAATGGAATAATTTGCAATATTTTCCAAGACGTGTCCGTTTGCTCCTTAAGAAGGGCCTCTCATGTTACCGCCCGCATCGTAGTGGTGAACGAAAAAGAAAATCAGTTCTGCATAGTGGATGCCAATATGTCGGTGATGGCCCTCGTCATTGTACGCAAAGGAGCAAAAGAAATCCCTGGGATTACACTGAAATCCAAACTGATATCACGTAACATAAAGCTCTGTGTCTATAGAACCATAATCATGCCAATTGCTCTATACGGATGCGAAACATTGGCTCTCACAAAACGGGAAGAAAACAAATTCCACGTATTCGAGAATGAAGTTCTAAGGGGTATCTTTGGCGGTAAATATGACGAGGAGGCAGGACAATGGAGGAAATACCACAACCACGAATTGGAAGAGCTATACCGAAAACCTACAATAGTGAGTAATCAGATTGCGAAGATTAAGATGGGCGGGAATGGCCAACGATAGGACCGTGCGTAAAATTCTTCACGGTAGACCAACGGGAAAGATACCGACAGGACGCCCGCAACAGAGATTGGAGGACAATGTAAGGTTTGACCTTGAGGAAATCGGAACGGCTGGTCAAGCGTAGAAGGAGAGTGCACAGGACTGGGGACGATGGCGGAGTCGAGTTGGTGAGGCCATGAACTTCCGGGTTCCTACAGGCCAATAAATAGTAGTAATAGTATTTGTCGTGAATTTCCTTCGTGGCATCAATTGGTGTTTTGTAATTATTTATCAGTAAGCTTCTCCACTAATTCCTCAAAGGAATGGTATTAAGGAACCTCTGTCTTGAGCAGAGGACTCGCCGAGCTGAGTACTCTATCCGTCTAGCCATTGAATACCGCCGGCTCAATGTACCGTAATATCTACTGATCCGCCTAGGTTTCTACCGAGGTGTATTAGTAGTTTACTGATAAAATGCGGCTAGAATGTGACTCGAGGAGGTTTCTTTAGCGAGAGAAGTTTATTTTGTCTTTACGCTTATATATACAAATTATCCTAACCTTACAATATTGGCGTATGCTTTTCATCCATAAACCATACGTCGTTTTATTTTGGGGCACCCCTGGTTGATCCCTCGTATTCACGCACACAGTTAATTGCACGAGTCGTTGGCAGGCGACTCATAATCATTAGTATCTGTGGTTCATCATGAAGACGGGTATTTTTTTTTGTGCTCCTGATTGGCGGCAGCTGTGATCTATAGTTGGTATTGGCATCGAAGTTTATGATGTTGAATGAGGACAATAACATTTTTGTATGTGCAGAATGAGCTACTTGCTGGTGAGGAATTGATGCTTCGGGAAAATATAAAGTGCATGGCTGGCTAATCATGTGAATTCTTCTTGGTGTATCACACTGTCGATGGACTTAGCAGGTCAGCTGAAATGTTCGTAGGCTGACACATAGATGGCGTTACTAGAATTAAATCCATATGATTTTTAGTTAGTACTAACCTCCAAATGATACGTGTATAAATTTGACAGCTGTCGGATAATTAGTTCGTGAGATACAGCATTGTGAGTGAAGAAACTTTTGCTATTGTAAAAAAAAATGGATAAAAATGAATTTCGTGTCTTAATGAAGCATTGCTTCATCATGAAAAAAAAACAATACTGTTGAAGCCAAAGCTTGGCTTGATAAACATTATTCGGACTCTGCACCAGGAAAATCAATCGTTGAGCAGTGGTTTGCTAAATTTAAACGGGGCGAAATGACCACCGAAGACGATATACGCAGTGGACGCACGAAAAAAGCTGTGACGGACGAAAACATAAAAAAAGGTTCACAAAATAATTATGAAGGGCCGTATATTGAAATTAATCGAGGCAACTGAGACTTTGAAGATATCAATAGAGCGTCCTGGACATATCGTTCATGATTATTTGGACATGCGAAAGCTGTGTGCAAAGTTGGCGCCGCGAGTTTTTTTTCACACTCGAAAAAATATATTTTCATTGTTTTTCTATGGTCCTTTATTAGTGAATATATTCTTAGGTCTTAAGGATAATTGTTGGCCCCGAATGTGGGGAAGGACGATTCCGGAGACGCTACAACCATGAGTTGTACGCAATCTACCTTGAAGCTAACGTTGCAAGAAAAATCAAGATTGGTAGACTCCGGTGGGCGGGACACCTAGCTCGAATGAGCGAAGAGGAGCCTGCCCGGAAAGTCCTTTGTGGCAGGGTGTATGGAAGGAGACAGCGCGGCAGACCTGGTCTGTGATGGGGGGATGGCGTAGACCAGGACACGCAAAGCCTGGGAGTGCAAAACTGGATGACATCGGCTCGAAATCGGGACCGGTGGAGGAATTTGTTACATAAGGTCAAGACCGGATCTTTTTCCGTCTTTGTTTTCTGTCGTATGTCAGCGGATGAGCATTTTCTGTCCTCTTTATTTTAATCTTGTTGTAGTCCCACCGGTGCCGATAATGCGTGTTAACTCGCGCGAGCTCAGAATCGAGCAAGCGTTTCAACGTGTCGTTGACTCGAAGCAATGTTTAGCGATATTCAACTGTAATAATAATGAATTTTTCCGTCGATATGAGACATTCATCACTACACTCCAGACCCGTCGAGTGGACTGCACGCCATGATCCGACTCCAAAGCGTGGGAAGACGCAACATTCGGCTAGCAAGGTTATGTCATCAGTATTCTGGGACGCGCAAGGTATAATATTCATTGATTACCTTGAAAAGGGCGAGACCATCAACAGCGATTATTACATAGCATTGTTGGATAGTTTGAAGGAAACAACGGCTCCATTTGAAGAAGAAAAAAGTGTTGTTTCATCAAGTCAATGCACCGTGTCGCAAGTCAATGAAAACGATGACAAAATTGCATGAATTACGCTACTAATTGCTTCCCCATCCACCGTATTCTCCAGATCTGGCCCCCTGTGACTTTTTCCTATTTCATCATCATCGGCACTACAACCGGGAAATGGTCTTGGCCTTATTTAGCAAGTCCTTATGCTTGTTAAATTTTCCATAATGATTTCTTTTTTCCGGGCAAGGTCATTAGTCTTGCGCCAGAGGCTCATTGACGGGAATCGAACCCCGGTCTCCCGCATGACAGGCGGGTATACTAACCACTATACTATCGAGGAGCCTTTTCCCTATTTGCAGACCTCAAAAGGATGCTCACTGGAAAGAAACTCAGCACCAATGAAGAAGCAATAGCTGAGACTGAGACTTATTTAGAAGCTAAAGAGAAATCGTACTATAAAAATGGTATCGAAAGATTGCATGACCGCTATAATCGTTGTATCGTCCTCGAACGCAACTATGTTGAATAATAAAATCGAATTTTGCGAAAAAAATGTGTTTTACTATGTTGATCTACGAACTTTTCACCCGACCTATATCATCACTTCGCCTGGTAGTCGTTTTGATTTATGTAGCAAATGCCCCGAACCACTAATGATTTTTGAAATGCCTTGCTACATTTGGGAAAACTTTGAGAATTTATTCATTTGTGATTGCCGTATTTTACAGAAGTTTGTTAGCAAGATAGATTGCGCAATTTCATTGATTCTCATAAAGTGTACATATAAATTGGCTTCAACGTCGATTTTTGTACGTGTTGCCATAAAGCTGATGATTTGAGACAGTATTGAGTTCATCAACCGATGGCGACGGGTTGGCTTTGTCGAAAATCACCAGACGATAAAATGACTTCCAACGAACTTAAATCATTTACCAAATAAGAAAATGCTGCGCCTCCGGGTGCATCTAGGAAATACAACCCACCACATTGGCTTCTAATTGCATCTATAATTTTGTTATACGCCGCGCATTGTTCTGGAACCAATTTCGAAACATTTGTTTTAAAACATTATGTCCAATCCATTATCATTGTTCTATCGGTTACCTGAGTCCTGGGAGATGATTCTCTGTGAGGATGAAGAATGATCTTCCCTTATATGGACCCTATAACCGCTGTTTTGTGGAAAATCTTGAACACTGCTCTCCTAAGGCATGCGTCGCTTTCTGGCTGCCATTGGGACACTAATCTTTGGCAGGTTGCATCATGTTATCGGGGGGAGGACGTAATACTGCGAGGTTTGTAAGTCCGGAGATAAATTCCTCATTTTCACCATTTCGGAGAAGCTCTAATTAAATGTCGCCTCGGATGGGAAACATCACTCAGTGTATTATAAGTCTTGGCCACAAGCATATCGAGTACATATTTACAGCAGAGGAATTTAGATAACGTATTTAATCGTCATCATCATCGGCACCACAATCACGATCCAGTCTTGGCCTTATTTAGCAAGTTTCTCCACCGGTCTCGATTTCGAGGTCGTCGTCGTGTATCCGGTCCATATCCGAGGCTTGTTAAATTTTCCATAATAATTTTTTTTTCGGGCAAGGTTATTAGCCTTGTACCAAGATAACGTATTTAAGTTCACTCGAAATTTATTTAAAACCAGATTCGCGCACCAAAGGAAAACAAACGAAACGATGTCGCGTGTTGGACATTTGAGGAAATTTCACTTCTTATGATTGTTGTGTAGTGCTCTAAGAAGCCCTACCACCTTTTTCCCCCATTCCTACATCCAAATCCCAGCAATAATACTCCAAAACCTAAAATCCAATCAAAACCCAATTCGCAATAAACGAACCAAACATCCGTTTATCGCTTAACGCACGGCATAATTTAATCCAAAATCAAAATTCACAATAAACGAATCAAATATTCGTTTATCGTTTCACATCTGCCCCACGGCAACAGCAAAATTCAAAATCCAGAGATCGTTATCTCTATCTGGAAAAATTCCATCAAATTAAACAAACAGAAAACCGAATCCCTTTATATATCCACATCTGCACAATAGTTTCATAAGAATTCAAGAAATTGAATTCTTATCTTAAGTAAACACTGAGCATCTCACTCAGGATACAAAAATCGAGATTCTTGTAAGAAACTGTGCTTTTTTGAGATATAAATCTCGATTTGTTTTCCTTTATAAAGGAATAGTAAAATGATCTCCGGGCCGCAGTATAACATTGATCATAGTCCCTGGAGGAAGTACCCCAGGAGAAAACCTCAACAACTTTATACTAATAGATGCGAAGAATTTAATTGAAAATAAAACACTTTTTTCCTAAGAAAAGCGAGACTTTCAATTAACCGACAACTGGTGAGTAAAGCTGTGGTACCTCCACAAGAAAAAAAACCATCCTTACAGATGCTGAGTATCACCTGCCCCCACGGAAACCTGCGGAGACGGGGACCGTGAACTACGAAAACGCGACAGGACCAAACTAAGGACGTTGCTCTTCCCTCAAGGTTTGAGGAAGCACGGCGACGACCCCTTTGTAGTGCAGTTTCAGGAGCGGTCTATAAGAGATCCCCCATCCTTTTCAGGACAAGGAGACACGCTCCCTGAAACTAAACCATTACAGAACCAAACAGTTGGACAGCAAACAAATATCAACGTTTATGTCCATTTCATTCCACTTGTTCATTCTCCTTTTGCCCAACGCCTTGTTCTCCTCCAGAGTAACAGAACAGAAGCGGGCGAAACACAACCGACAACGGCGACCAGAAGTACCTCGACGGAGGGTCACAAAGTGAATCAATTCGAATATACAACATGGTGGGCCTCGGGACAATCTCGACGCACGAGATCCATGACTATTTTTAAATTGCACGACATCCGATGACATTGATATCTTACAACGAGAAAGATATTGGTGGCAAATGGATTGGACTGGAGAACTCTTATCAATTGAATTATAAAATACTGATTACACTTCTTACTATTTTCGAACGATCGTAACACCCATCTTGTACAACGGAGCCTTCTATTCCTTTTCAGTCTGCAACTTGCGTCCGATAACTTCATTTTGCTTCAATTGTCCCTTTGCTCTCATTTTGGCAGCGTTCTCCATTCCCGTGGCGCATTTATCTCGATGTCGGCTTGTCGAAGCTTTGTTTTAACAACAAGCTCGTTGTGGTTCGAGTTAACAATTGCAAATTAATGGCTTTCAAGTAACGTATATAGATACTTGGAACTTTTGTATAACAACAAGAGGTAGAATTGAATTTTAAAGATATCAAATTTCCGTTCTCACAATAACGTCCTGGTGTGTGGTGAGATCTGATAGATAAACCTTTACTTGTGCCCTTACTCGAGCTTGTTCTCTACAAACTAATCATCGTCGTAAATGAACTAGCGGCTTCGCGATCCTTGCTCGGCCAGCCTGGCAACGCTTTTTCATCCGTTCATATGAAGCAAACCAACCCCCCCCCTCCCCGCGTTACGAGACCTCTCTATATGACCAACCACAGAACGTAAACCCATCTCCGCCCCAACCCACTACACCGCAAATACCTTTCCCCACCCATCCCCCTCCCTCTTCATCTACCGACCCCGCTTCTATACCGCCTCAACTCGACATCCCACCAACAGTCCACTTTGGCACATCTTGGACACCTGCAGAATGGCAAGCTCAGATCAATCAGCTTGAGCATTCAAATCAAGCAGTTACATCATATCCGTTAAAGGGCACACCTAAAGCCGCGAACTCTGCTTGGATCTCTGAGTTCTTTCTGATGAAATACAGCATTCCCGCAAAGGAATGCCACTCGCTTCCTGGCATTAAGGGTAAACGCAGTTTCCGCTTAGTCGTCCCCTCCAGATATGATTGGATTTTCCACTCCAACAACAGCGGACACCTTAGGATCGGCAGGATGATTTTATCCTTAAGCAACTCCAACAAACCAACTAAAAACTTGCTCTCTATACCTAAGCCCACACTACGTAATAATAAAAGTACTCTTATGGCGTTTGCGATGATAGTGAAGAACGTGTGATTCGAACTGACGCTAAGACAGTTAGAATCACCAAAATTTGAACCAATGTGTAACACATCAGGCTACTGGCCGAATGTACGAATTAGATTTCTAAACTCAAGTATACTCAACTGATGTGGAATTGTTATGTTATTGCTATGGTATATGGCTCTGATGCATTTTCTTATTCGATTTTCGTTCGGTGTTCTTCACTATTTGCTTGTGTATTGTGTGTGTATCTGTTAAAAACCCCACACTCTCCACCCTAAATCAGCCCTCAACTTTCTTCTTAAATCCTCCGGGGTACCCCACGTCCCAGTTATAATTCGTCCTATAAAGTCCGTTCCCAAGCCAAGACATACTCAAACTCCTTCTCCCAAATCTAGCCGCAGTCGCACACGTCATTCCGATCCCATTTTAACTCGTCCCACTAAAGCCTTTCCCGAGTCGAGGTACAACTGACCCCCTTCCCTATATCTCGTCGCGTTCGCACTACTTGGTCCAAGGTGCAGTTGTAGGGTATTATCATCGGTGTCGGCATCGCAGCTGCCATACAGATTCGTCTTGTCTAGGACTGGTCGTTTACCACTTCCAATATTTATTTCCCCTTGTTTTACTTGAAAAGCGGTGTTGGGCTTTTTATTACCTGCCCTATTCACATTTGCTTAATTGACGGTCACCTACCGTAAAATTAATGTCATAGTTGAGGTTCCCGCCGCGCACGTTTGAATGATTCATTTGCATGAGGCATTCTCTTTTCCACCTTCAAGTGGATCTCTTTTCTCGGATGCTTTACGGGAACGCTTTTCCTGATTTTGTTAATCCTATCCCGCACTAAACTTAATATTTGAAACAATCATTTTTTTATTTCGTATCTATGTTGATTTGTTTGCTGTTCCCCTAATTACAAATTATTTATCGTACCATTACTGTGGTTTTACTTCTCTTAATTCGTCTGTTCTAATGGGTTTTCCAATAGGGACTTGGCAACTTTTTTTCGGTAGTAAATTTTTATAAATTGCAGACCTTGTTCGTTCGTGTACTTAAACATGATAAAAATGTTGAGTTTACTGAATAAATTGACAGTGACAGTTCGATGATTAGTGAAAGGGTGCGTTCACAAATTAAATTCAAAGTTGTCAAGTCCCTATTGGAAAACCCATTATAATTCCTCACCGTCGCTAAGTTTAATATAAACCCTGAACTGTAAATTTATCGAGAACACAACTTATTCCAAACGAAGATGTATTCTCCTTGTTAACATTTAAATTTAAAAAGTTCCTTTTGCAGATGTGTACTTGTGGCGCTCACATTATGTATGTTATTATCTGTGAAAATGATCACAGCAGCTACTCCTAACAGTTTCGTCAACTAATCCCGAGCTACTCTTTTCACCTGCGTGAAGGATTAGGCAATCTGAATTTTGCCAACTCGCAATGCATATCTTAATAGCGCGTCGACCCTTTATCAAAGTAAAATACCTAAATTCTGGAATTCTCTTTCAGCGTCGTCATTCCAAAAAACAGCAACACACCTTTCAAGGAAATGATTAATGGCATCCTATTTCCATTTTAGGGTCTTATCTTAGCAGTATAACATCTTCTGAGAATTATTATTTTAAGAAGCCATCTAATTATTTGTATTATTGCATGAACAGTATGTGTTACTTTCATACCCTCAATAACCGGCATATTTATTTTCCCGCCAATTTGGACTTCTATTTGACAGGTATCATACAACAAAAGACATGGCATCAATAACGGGTGACAATGTCATCGGTGGTGCACTCTACACAGTGGTTACCGTATTTTTAGGCGGGCAGATGTGTTGAATAACGAGATTCGCTTGTTACATATGGCTGCATTTAAAGTAAAGCCGCGCCTAATAACAAAACCAGGCCAAAAGACATTCACTAAAACGCCCAATGAACCCAAAAAGTCGAACGTAATAAAAACTAAACACAATACGCCTCAACGTCATACAATTGATCATAACACTGCAACAATTTTCCTCCTATTTCAGTTATCGTACGATTGCAGTTGGAAAAAGTGCACTGATACATTCAGCAGCGCATTAGATTTAGACAATCACCTGCAAGAACATTTGAAGACGGATATTAAAAAAGGTGAATATAGCAAATGATCAAAGTGCCACTAACAGCATTGTTCTCTTAGCTCCATACACTTGCCAATGGCAATCTTGCAGTTTCAATTGTAAGAACCTTGGTCTGTTTAGACGACACGTTTTCTACCATGGATACCATAGTGCTCTAGTGGCGTTCGGACGAGATGCATGTGAAACGTCTAAGATACCCGACTGTGCTCGGAAGGAGGATAAAGACATAATACCCGCATTGGACTACGATTTCGAGTGCCAATGGCTTAGTTGTAAGCGTGTTTTTGAATCAATAGTTCAGTTCCAAGACCATGTCATTCAACATTCCAACTTCGACTACGATTTATCAAAAACTCCAGAAGAAAGCCAACCAAAAGCCATTTGCAACTGGCGGTTTTGCAAGAAAACCTTTACCAACAAGTATCGACTAGTAGAACATACTCGAATGCATTCCAATCAGAAACTCTTTGGATGTCCTCAATGTGGCGAACTATTCCGAACGAGGACTACTCTATTTGACCATTGTAGACGCCAGGAAGTCAATAATAGTACGTACACCATAGGAGATATTTACTTGTTCTGAAACTGAATTTCTATTTCAGCATACAAGTACCAGTGCGGTCAGTGCTTTAAGTTTTATCCGACAGAGAAACTCTTACGGAATCACGTTGTTGCTCATGTAAATTGCTTCAAGTGTTCTATGTGTGATATGACTTGCAACTCAGCCGGTGCCTTGGCAACACATGTTCGCTATCGGCACTTGAAAGTACGTCCAATTAGCTGTCCTGAATGTGATCATAAATGTGTTACGAAGGCTGATTTAGAGAGGCATAAGAATTTTATACATAGGAATCGTTTGCAACGCTGTAGTGAACCTGGATGCAATTATTCGGTGAAAACAAATGAATCTCTTCGGAGGGTATGACGATCATGTTGTAGTAGTCTTCCTACGAAATTAACTGTGTCTTCTTTCTTTTGCAGCATTACCTGGAGGTTCATGCAAACAGCCCATTCATTTATCTCTGCCACTGTTGTGAGAAATTATTTAAATATGGACACCTCCTTTCCAAACACCTCATTGGGAAGCATAACTTTCAACTTCCTTCGGGACACAAACGCTTTATATATCGCCTCGATGAAAGCGGCTTTTACAGACTGGAGACAACAAGAATAGAAAGTCTGGAAGTGACTAAACAGGTGTTGGCGCCGCCGTCCAAAGAAATGATAGAAATGAACGATATTGTTTGTGGCGAAGAGATTATTTCCATGGTACACTCTGATAACGAATCCGTTGAGTACGATGGCAGTTTGGAGGCCCTGGAGAATGTGCTTTCTAATTTAGATTGAAACAAAATATTTATTATTTCATCGAGTTAAGATATATATATATATATGTAGTAGAGTTAAGTATATATGTATAATGTTACTTTTTTATTACTAAAACTATTTTTTTCCAGTTTTTACGGTATTGTTTTTAGAAGGTACACAATCGAAAGAATCCTTATTTACTATTACCATTTATTGGCCTGTAGGAACCCGGAAGTTCATGACTTCACCGACTCGATTCCGCCATCGTCCCCTGTCCTGTGCACTCTCCTTCCACGCTTGACCATCCGATCCGATCTCCTCAAGGTCAAACCTTACATTGTCCTCCCATCTCCGTCGCGGTAATCCTGTCGGCCTCTTTTCCGTTGGTCTACCGTCAAGAATTCTACGCACGGTCCTATCGTTGCTCATTCGCGCTACGTGTCCAGCCCATCTTAATCTTCGCGACCTGATTACTCTCACTACTGTAGGTTTGCGGTATAGCTCTTCCAATACGTGGTTGTGGAGTTTCCTCCATTGTCCTGTCTCATTATATTTACCGCCAAAGATAACCCTAAGAACTTTGTTCTCGAATACGTGGAATTTTTTTTCTTTCCGTTTTGTAAGACCCATGTTTCGCACCCGTATAGAGCAATTGGCATGATTATGGTTCTATAGACACGGAGCTTTACGTTACGTGATAGTTTGGATTTCAGCTGTTTACTGACTGTATGCCAACTAGCGTTGCCGGAATGCAGTTGTGGGGTTATCATTACTCGTACGCCTTCACAGGCGTGGGTTCAGTAACACACCCACTACACGTTGCCAGGAAAATTGACCACCACGATAACTAAGAAACCGCAAGGAAAGGAGAAAAATGAATCTGTGTTGTTTTGTTGTATACCATCTATTTTTATTTTTGAAGAATGACACCCGGTTTAGACAATACCTGAATTTTGTTTATATTGTTCGTGCATTAACAAAATTCAGGTATTGTGTTTGTTTATATTGTTCGTGCATTAACCCCCGCTTGGTAGAAACCTTGACGTGGTGCGGGGGCTTAAACTACGATGAATCGCTCAGGCTATGCTGACTGAACCATACGCTTCCAGTCGGGCCACCCATGTCAGTCCGGCTAGCGAGGAGTAACACACAAATATCTACCGCCCCTAATCCAGGGTGTTACGCGGGACCGTGCCCATTGGATGGTTTGCAGCCAGGGGTATACCGGCTGTATTATAACGGCGCCTCTCTGACACCGGGTGGAATCAGAGCAGTAAGCAGACCTTACCATATCAAAGAGGGGCTCTGATATGGCGGACCATTTGAAACCCCAGAGTGATCCAATGAAATTAATGATCAATACACAAAAACCCGGTAGGCGTAGGTGTGATGAGCCAACACTACCATAAGGGAACAAATCATCAGGAAAACACCGACTCGGCAAAAAGAAGACGTAGGGAAAAACGTAAAAAGCGGGATATACGCGTAGGCACGTGGAATGTTCGAACGTTATATAAACCAGGCGCGATACAGAAACATACAGTCGTAGAAAACACGAAACAATATAAAATGGACATCGTCGCGCTTCAGGAAGTCCGACTCCCACATCAAGTAATCGAAACCAACGGATTTACACTGGTGTGTGGAGGTACCGATACACATAACCTCGGAACCGGCTTCATCATAAGCAAGAAGATTACGTCCCATGTAAAAGATGTGAAATTTTTTAATGACCGAATGTCTGTGCTAAAAATACAGGGACGATGGTACAATTATGTATTTATAAACGTACACGCCCCAACAGAATCTGCGGACGAAGAAACGAAGGACACGTTCTACGAGACCCTAGAGGATGTATTTCATGGGATCTCATCATTCGATGTTAAAATCCTCCTCGGGGACCTCAATGCGAAATTTGGAAAGGAAGATATCTTCCAACCAACTATAGGTAAAGAAAGTCTACACGACGTTTCAAATGATAATGGAATTCGAATTATCACGTTCGCAGCGTCAAAAGATCTGTTAGTAAAAAGCACGATGTTCAAGCATAAGGAAATTCATAAAGCCACATGGATATCACCCGACGGCGTAACGCGTAACCAAATAGACCACTTCCTCATAGACAAAAGACACCACTCGAATATCCTTGACGTAACATCATATAGAGGAGCAGATTGCGACTCCGATCATCTTCTAGTGATTGGCAAAATCAGGAGTCGCCTCGCAGCAATCCCACATGGGCAGTCACGGGAGACAAGCAAAAAGTTCGACACTGATAAACTGAAAGACCTACGCAAAAGGGCTGAATATCAAGACGAACTAACGAATAGATTTAGCATTCTAGAGAATGTGAGCAGTGAGGAAGAGGAAGCTAATAGTGTGAACACTAAATGGACATTGATCAGAGACACAATCAAACTAACAGCCCAAAAGGTATTAGGATTTAAGAAAACAATTAAGTCCAAACCTTGGTTTGACGATGAGTGCAGGGCGAAGATCGAAGAGCGTAAACGCCTCAGAGTGATCCACTTAGAAAGATATGATGAAGTCAACGCAGAAAGATACGCGACAATTCGGAGAGAGACAATGAGGCTCTTCAAACGCAAAAAACGCGAATGGGAGAAGACTCGGGTCGAAAAAATCCTAGAAAATTCTAGGGCAAAGAACATCAGGGGTATGTATGTCGGCATAAATTCAATTAGAAATGGCTACCGAGGAAGAGCCAAAATAATTCGAGACGCAAACGGCTGTCTGGTCACGGAAACAAACAATGTCGTGCCAAGATGGAAGCAGTACTTTGAAAACCTGCTCAATGTACGCATCCATCAACCACAGATAAATGCACCAAGCGTACATACAGCCGAGCCTCAGATCCCAGAGCCGTCTCTCAACGAAGTTGTAGACGCAATAAATCGATTGAAAAACAACAAGGCTCCCGGAGTCGACTGCATACCGGCAGAGCTTGTGAAGCATGGAGGAGAGGCAACCGCTCGAAAGATCCACCAGCTCATCCAAACAATATGGGATAAGGAAGTCACTCCGGAAGAATGGAAAACCTCAATAGTCATCCCCATTTTCAAAAAAGGCGACAGATCTGACTCCGAAAACTACAGAGGAATATCATTGCTCCCAACCGCATACAAAATATTAACAAATGTAATTCTGGCTAGAATCACACCGTACGCAGAAGAGATACTGGGAGACTACCAATGTGGATTCCGTAGGAACCGGTCAACAAGCGACCAAATGTTCACAATAAGACAACTGTTGGAAAAGAAGTGGGAATATGGAGAGACGGTTCACCAACTGTTCGTTGACTTCAAAAAAGCCTACGACTCCGTCGCAAGGCACAGACTCTACCATATTCTAGTGTAGCTGGGAGTCCCAAAAAAATATGCCGCCCTCATTCAAATTTGCATGAACGAAAACAAAGGGCGAGTCAGAATAGAAAACCACCTCTCAGAACCATTTGAAATCCGGGACGGATTAAAGCAGGGAGATGGTCTATCACCGTGTCTCTTTAACCTTGTGCTCGAGTATGTCATCAGAAAGGTACAAGACGACAACATGGCCGGATCATCCCTGAACGGGGTCACACAAGTGCTCGCATATGCGGATGACATCGCCGTTCTGGGCGATAATCTAGAGACTGTTAGTAAAAACTGTGAAATCATCATGCAAGCGGCAGAAGAGGTGGGCCTAGAAATAAATGAAGACAAAACAAAATACATGATTATGGCGAGAGCAAGTGGATCTCAGATAACACATATAAACGTCAGAGGTAAGATATTTGAAAAAGTTAAAGAATTTAAATATCTGGGAACGATACTGACGGCCAGTAACGAAATGTCGAAGGAAATTAACAAGAGACTGCATTCCGGCAACGCGAGTTGGCACGCAGTCAGTAAACTGCTGAAATCCAGACTGCTATCACGTAACATAAAGCTCCGTGTCTATAGAACCATAATCATGCCGATTGTTCTATATGGATGCGAAACATGGGCTCTCAGAAAACAAATTCCGCGTATTCGAGAATAAAGTTTTGAGGGGCATCTTTGGAGGTAAATATGACGAGGAGGCAGGACAATGGAGGAGACTCCATAACCACGAATTGGAAGAGCTATATCGCAAACCTACAATAGTGAGAGTAATCATGTCGCGAAGATTAAGATGGGCCGGACACGTGGCGCGAATGGGGAACGATAGGACCGTGCATAGAATTCTTGACGGTAGACCAACGGGAAAGAGACCGGTAGGTCGGCCGCGACGGAGATGGGAGGACAATGTTAGGTTTGACCTTGAGGAGATCGGATCGAATGGTCAAGCGTGGAAGGAGAGTGCCCAGGACAGGGAATGATGGCGAAGCCGAGTCGGTGAGGTCATGAACTTCCGGGTTCCTACAGGCCAATAAATAATAATAATAATGTTCGTGCATTAACATTCACCAACCACACTTTCACTTATATAGTTTGTTCATTAATATTCACAGACAATTATTTCATTTGCATAGCTCGTACATTAATACTCCCGGACAATTATTCCATTTATATAGTTCGAACATTAATATTCACAGACAATTATTTCATTTATATAGTTCGTACTTTAATATTCACCAACAATTATTTCATTTATATGTTCCGCCGAACTTATCGCACCTCTCCACATCAGACCAACCGGGCGAAAATTCGATGACGCCACACAGCGCTGGTAAATAGATATTCGCGTAGCACACACTGAAGGACTCGACTTAATTAATTGGATGTATATTGATCGACTCGCGTAGAGACGGTGTTCAACTCTCGAACTGTGTATGCGCGCACCTCGGGGGTAAAAATCTGACCCCGAGACATTGAGTCTATCGTAACACCGGTCGCCACTGAGGGGAATTTCCACCGCTGTGTTGGGAAGCGAATCAGCTATCCCTTTCGTGTGGCGCCCAATGAAAAACCAGTTCGATTTGATTGGAAGGACTTCCATTGTGAGCGTGCAGAACTGGTTGGATCTCCACACCTGGAAGTGCGGACAAACGAAAACGCGAAGGGTGCTCAGAAAGGAATCCAAACCTGCAGCTGGTCAAATAGATGATCGTGTACGGAGGGTGCCTGCATTGCGATCATAAACAATAGAGGATCGATTTTTCTGCTGATGTTAAGTCAACAGAACTTCGCTTACGATGGCAAGAGCTAGGATGGATGGGTGCACGTTTGGTTTGGGAAACGAATCGTAGGGCATGACCATTGATATGATTGTTTGGATAAACAACTATGGGTCGTGTCCTATGCGATGATCGTTTATCGGTTGGGCGACTGATCATGAGGAATTTGGCTTGTAGATGTGCAAGCGTACACTTACCCAGCTTGTCTTTGGACCAACGGAATTGCATCAGAGATTGGACGCGAAGAAGGGAGTTCAACCAGGTCAGCTGCGCAAACGAATGGTAGCTCAATAGCGGCCGAAAAAGGTTGCCATGTTTATACTAGCGATTCGTTTATGCTAGGGAATGTTGCCGTGCAGGCCAAAATAGCTTCTTCTGTTTATACGTCGTGTATACAGAAGCGTTCTGTTTGATAGCCAGCGTGTGGATCGTGGCTGTTCGTTGTTTAGACAGCAAATCGTTAGACATGACCGATGCGATGATCATTCCTATATAAGGCGACCGATCATGCAATCAGTCATGCAACTATACAAGCTAGCGACTTGCTATGGCTTGATCGTGGGACCAACGGTTGCCGGAGAAGAGCAAACACAGTGGAATTGCTGTGTAATGATAAGCATGGATGTCGGCAATAGGGCCCGGTGGATTTTCTAATGAATCGTAGTTATCATGGGTGCCGACCGAAGGAACCGATTACGCTGGTGAGGTGCGGCAATGTTATTTGATGCTATGGCAAGATGATGCTCTTGCCATGGGTTCTTTCGTTTTTCTCAGGAAAGGGTGGTGATTGAAAGGTAGCTTAACGCTGCCGATTGTAGGTAAGCTAATAATCTCTAGGTGAGGGATGGGGAGTTGATTAAGATAGATGGATGTTTCCTTGGGTAGGTTAGAACAACCCCACACAGTCTTTTGTTAATTTCCTTCGACATTTCGTTACTGGCCGTCAGTATCGTTCCCAGATATTTAAATTCTTTACCTATTTCAAATATTTTGCCTCTGACGTTTATACGTGTTCCCCGAGGTCCACCTGCTCTAACCGTAATCGTGTATTTTGTTTTGTCTTCATTTATTTCTAAGCCCATCTCTTCTGCCGCTTGCATAATGATTTCACAGTTTTTACTGTTTTAGAATCCTTATAGATAGTATCACAAAATACAGGGTATGGAAAGGGGGTAGCGACCGCGAAGATAGCACGGTTAGTAAAAGTATGAGAAATAGGAAGAACGAAGCAAATACCAAAATGGCTCCAAAAGAAGAGACGTTTCTAGTATGTTTATTAGAAAAGCCCCTTGAACAACCTAAGCAAAACATCACTCATTAAGGATAAAGGTGAACTTCAGTTACGGTTTTCGAAACGCAGTTTTTGTTCGAAGAAAAACAGAATACAATAAGGCTTGCCTTAACGCACATCCTTTGCTATGATTGGATTGTTGGTGGAGGCATGCAACGGTGCGACATCACAAATCACGTCTGCAACCCCATACACTGAACGGACACACTCAATAGCTGCAGTTTATATATCTTAACTAACGCGATTCTGATCACTACGTCGTAACTTATTCCGATAGAGGGTTCTACTGTTGTTCTTGCTGTCGGAAATTCCTTCAATTGATCACGAGCAAGCAAGCCACAAAACGAAAATTCACACAGAACTTCACACTATCCACAAAGAGCAATAGTACCGACGTCATTCACGACCAACGACTCGTCCAGTTGCCAGCAGTGCAACAAACGCAAGCTCTAAACGAATCTGTTCAGACTCATGGTTGGATGTTTTATAAACAGATTTCGGTGATAACGAGACTCCGAAACAAATTCTTCCCGCTATCGGAGTTCTTTTTCGTCAAAGTAAATATTTTTTCGTTTATACTACCGCGCGCACAAAAGGGGATTTTGGATTATCCTTAAATGTCAGAGCACAGTACTAGCGGGCGGTAAGGAAGTGGATAAAGAAAAGAGGTATCGATGTACACTGGTCTTAAATGACTGGACATTATAACGACTAGGAAGTACATGACCAGGAAAAGCATTCCACATTCGGGTGGTTCGGCTAAAGAATGACTATGTTTATTTATGCGCTTGAAATTGGCTTTCCTCGTGAATTTATGCGCATTCACACATTGACGGGTATCGTGGGAAAATGTCTGAAAGGGGGCGAACACATTCAGTGAGTTCAGTTGAGCAACGACGCTGGTAATACCTATAGAAGAGATAGGCATGGTACGTTGCGCCTATGTTCTAACGACGAAAGTGAACGACTTATGGCTGCGTCTCCAATAAGTTTCACTGCTCGTTTTTGCATCCTATCGAGAACATTTGCCCAGTTTTGGATGCGTCTGACCAAATACATATGTGAGTTGAACTCCATTTGGGGCGAATGTACGCCTTGTAAATAGTGGCCAGGTTGGCCGATCATTGTCAGATTGTTACTTTCATGTAGATTTATGTACTTCTCCACGTTCGAGTGCCCTGAATATACTGTCGATTTGTTATAGTTTTCTGCAAGCCCGCTTTTTATGCCCTAGCAGAAATTCGAGCATTTTTTGGTTCGAACATAAGAAAAATGGTATCATAATTCGCACCTATCGCATTGTTTACAAAATATTCTATGTTATTCCACAATATCAAATACTACATACGCCACACAGTGGCCGCTTTGAATTCATAATCGCAGGCAAATCACCAAAAGTCAAATGTGTACACAGAGGCACACAGTATCAAAATTTGGCATAACATCTCTTCATAGACTTTTAAGTCGCGCATGATTTCCAAACCAGAATACAACTATAAAAAGACATAAGGAATCAGATATCCCAAATGAATTCACAGGACAACGTGAAAAAAAGGAAATTGCTGCTAGAACTGAAACGCCGACCAGAGGCAACCCCTGAGACAAAAGTACAAGCAAAAGTACAATGTGAAAACAGTGTCACAGGAAATCACTAGTCTAGTGTCGTGATCGAGATGAGGTTACCACTATAGAGGAAATCCAGACAGCGATCCCTGCACTAAAGCCAATTCCAAAGGAAGCGGTAAAGAGCGTAAGTAGAAACCAGACGAAACGCAGGCTGCTATGATCAGCCTAAGAAGTTAAAAGGGTAGCATCTTGCTGGGTATTACGGGTCGGATAGGTGAGATGCAGACTACGACAACACATCACATCCACGCAATGTTTCAGATGCTAGCAATACGAACATGTGGCGAAATCCTGCAAGTCCGAAGAAGATCATTCGGGCAACTATCTGGAATACGGAGGAAAGGGCCACAAAGGGGTTTGCTGTCAAGCACAACCCAAATGGCTTTTCTGCGAATCAGGCTGCGAAGGGGGTAACGAACACTCAACAGGGAGTTACAAATGCCGAGCATATAAAAACACGATGGCCAATCTTCTGAATAAAAATGGACAAGTTGAAGTGCAAATTAACCGAAACCATTGTGGAGCCGCACAAGATCTCCCCAAACGGTTAAGGAATATGGTGCAGACGTGATACTCATCAATAAGCAGTTCAGGATGGCTGGCACTGACACAACTACATGGGAAGAAGACAGGGGTACAATAGAGGTCATCTGGACAACTAGGAATTCCGCCATAGAACACAGAAGAAGAAGTGTCCTACGACAGGAAGGATTCGCCTATGCTAAGATCAGAGGAATTCATTTCTACAGTTGTTACACTCCACAAAGGTGAAAAATAAAAGAACTCAAATATTTTTTGGAAAGAGAAACACAAAAAGCTAGAGCTATGACTCCCCATATAATTTCTGGAGATTTCAACGCCTGGGCGGTAGAATGGGTAACCATCAGGACCAACAGTAAAGCCCAGGCACTTCTCGAAGCCTTCGCAGTCCTAAATGTGATACTACTTAATGGTGGTGCTGAAGACACCTCTATAAACTAGAAAACCCGGTTTAAAATCGACATCACATTTGCCAGCTTCATGTTGGCGGGAAATATGGAGTAGCAAGTTTTAGACACCTACACCCATATTGACCACCAAGCCATGATGTACGAATTATTACCACACAGGGAATTCATCACTGACAGAATGGCAAAGAAAGTACAGAAAAATGTGTGGAAAGAGAAGGACCTTGATGTGTACAGGTAGGCAGGAAAATTCGTAAAGTGACTAACAAACGCATGGGATGCTTCTACGCCACGACAAAGACTACCAGCAGGGGCTATCAAACCAGTGTGTTGGTGAAACCAAGAAATCGCCCATGTGCGAGCGGAGTGCAAAAGGTTACGACGCTTGCAACAAAGACCAAGAAACCGTAGCACATACTTTTGATGGTTGCAACCAGTAAGTGATGAGAGTGTTCATCATAATACTTTATGAAATAACTCTCTACACTCGAGGTTTAGCTTTTGTCACAACCTCTGAGCTCAATATTGATTACGTTTAGTTAACACAAGAAATACTGGGGAAAATTCAAGAGAAGAGTACAACAGTACTGCTCTTGATTTAGAATAAGCTGAAAATTGCGGGGTAGTAGAGGACAGGCTGTGGAGTAGTAATCTATCGAAAAATAACAAAGAGAGAGGATTAGCGGCGATCGATCGAACGACAGCAAGGATTTGATTGTTATGTATTAGAAAGATAGAATAGTTCGTTTAATCTTATGTAATGAGTCTGAAATTCTCCAATCCTCAAAAAAGGAAATATCAGGAAGCTTGTGAGTTTGGTGATGGGGTTATGATTGCGCAAGAGGAATGGAACATCACTGAAAGAGAAATACCTCCAGTGACCACCGAAGAGTAGCTCTTGGCTGCAAGTGTCATTAAAAATGACAAGACCCTGGGACTGGAGGGTATTCCTAACGCTGTGGTGAAAACTGCATTAACAAAAAACCCGGAAGTCTTCAGCAGTCTCTTCACGAACTGCCTCCAAACAGGACACTTTCCATAACAATGGAAAAAACAGCGACTTGTGCTATACCAGAAGGAATCAAGAACCCAGAAGCACCGTCGTCCTATCGACAGTTGTGCATGCTGGACCCAACAGGGAAACTGCTTGAGCGAGTAATTGCCGCTCGCCTGGAACAATTCACTGGGGGAGATTGGGGCTCTCTGAATGGCAGTATGGGTTCCGGAAAGGTAGATCAACCGGTAAGGCGCTATCTGTGGCGTGCGACATCGCTGGCAATCTGATAGGTGGAACACGATGGCTATGAGGAATTGAAAAATATTGTACCGTGGTGACACTAGACGTTAAAAATGCATTTAACTTGTTGAACTGGAATCGGATTCTATAAGCGTTGGGCGATCTACAAGTCTAACCCTACCTGTTGTGTATAATAGCAAGCTATCTCTCTGATAGAATGCTGCTCCATGACACCAATGAGGAACCACAGGAATATAAAATAATATTTGTTCCCCTACATTAGCTAAACATTCAGATGATTTCGAGAATATTTATTCGTATACAATTCAGAACATTAAATGGTGGCTAGATATCGTCGGACTGTAACTAGCCGCACATAAGACAAAGCCAGTTTTAATATGCAGCCGTAAGAAATTTTAACACTTTGATATAGCGTGTCTTTCTATATATCATGTATGATGCCGCCGTCAAGGCAAGTGTTCCAGAAGGAGTAAGAATCATTGGGTATGTAGATGATTTGGAGAATATTTATTCATATACAATTCAGAACATTAAATAGTGGCTAGATATGGCCGGACTGAAACTAGCCACATATAAAACAAAGACAGTATTTATAAGCAGCCGCAAGAAAGTTTAACACTTTAATATAGAAATAGAAAGACACATCATCAGATCTAGTCTCTATCAAATATCTTGGTGTTACCCTCGACAACAGGTTGACCTTCCATGAGCACCTGTGGAAAACGAGTGACTATTCATTTTGGCGAGACTGCTACTCAATGCTGGAGGACGCTTGCCTCACATAGGGAAAGTGATAACCAGCGTCAACAATTCCATTGTAATGTATACTGCTCACATATGGGCAGGAGCCGCACAATATTATTCGTACGTTAGGGGTGTAGTGATCCTAAATTACCACCCGCACCCAATTCCTAATAAGCCTCAACTTAATGCCTTTTCCCCAAATGATGCATCATAGTACGACCCTTAAGTTCATACTGTGCGTTGATCAATTCCCTGGAATACAAGATAATGAAAAGCGTATCTTCAAATGCATTTCATGGTTGTGTCTTCCGCGAAATTCGTCAACCATAATCCCAATCATGTTCCCCAATTGAATCATATGCACGACAAATTTAACCGAAAGTCCATTTGTCGTGCATTGATTCTATTCCCTATAACCATTAACATTATGAAATCATCATCATCATCATCATCATCGGCACTACAACCGGGATCCGGCCTTGGCCTTATTTAGCAAGTCTCGAGGCTTATTAAATTTTCCATAATAATTTATTTTTACGGGCAAGGTTATTAGCGTTGCGCCAATAATATTATGGAATGCCTAATACTAAATGCATTTCATAATTTCAGCTTCCGGGAATTTGTTTAACCAAATTCCTATCCCCTTCCCAGAGAACCTTGTTTGTGCTTCTTGGAATTTTTAAATAAATAGTTTAACCAATCTCTGTCGCCACAGAGTATAAAAGGACGGCACATTTTGGATTCGTGATCAGTCGAAATCCAGAGGCCGAGACCTACGGCACAAAGGTAAAATAAAGTTAAGCCACCAAAAGAAACAAAAACAAAACAATACTTTTATTTGCCGCCTAAAAGTAGTACAGGTATCATCATCAATAGCGACTCGGGTTGTCGGTATTACAGCGGCAAAATAGGGCGCCCATCACCTGTCGGGGACCAGCTCCTGGAACGACTAGGTCAAAAGGGGCGCCCGCTGGAAGTTCGGCCACATCAGGACCAATTTAAAAACCCACAGGACCCTTCGTAACGGAGCCGGGGGATCCAACAGGCCTCCAGTAATTGGAAGCAGTCCGAGCGGACCTACCCAAAAGGCACGAAGGTAAGCCAAAATTATTAATATCAATAAAATATAACCTTACAGGCTAGCGAACTCAGAACATAGGCTGGCATCATTAAGAGTATGCTGTATCCTCCGTATGGTATCCGGTGCTTTGCATGAGGTGCCGCAAGAGGATCACCAACGAATGCGGTTACAAATAGAGATCTCAAGCCAAAGAGAAGGGCAACAAAAGTGGGATCCTTCCGCCAAAGGAAGATGAACCCACACTATGATACCTGATATAGAAACCTGGGTGAAAGGAAAACATGGCGAGGTGAACTACTATAGCGTTTGCGACAATAGTGAAGAACGTGTGATTCGAGCCGACGCTATGACGGTTAGAATCACTAAAAGATTGAACCAATGCTAAACACATCGGGGTACTGGCAAATGCTGCTCATTCCGAATGGTAGTCGAAGATGCCACAAATGTCTTGGCCGGGAAGAAACCACTTGACATTGTAGCTAAGAAAACCACTGCTTTGCATGTTCTACGAACCACATAAACCACTATAGGTCGAGATGTCATCGTCGGAACATACTCGCCTATATCCAAACTACACGTGCCCACAGACACGTGTCGTCAAAAGTCCTCCTTTCCACCCGAAACAAAAGGTAACATTTCATTCTGGTGTCAACAACCCCACATATCTACAAATGCATGGGCCACAAGTCCGAGCAAATTTTCCTATGCCTGCACGGCGATCGAAGGACATGACCCAGCATAGAAATTATGTATCGATCCATTAACTGGATATGCACAAACGGTTGGCACAGCTGGGCCAGATGTCGACAAACATCACGTCTCCGGCGATGAGCTAATTGCCCGAAAGCCAATCCGTCGACAAAACCTTTGTCCCTGCCACAATATGCTTCACCATAAACAAAGGCCTTTGCAACAGCAATAAACAAAAATACTGTTCCTTTAGGGCTATGTAAACAACGATAATTACATTATCCCATGGTTGCCTAGAGGAAAACGTTCACCCGATTGTTTACGTAAGCAATCCATTAGAGGTGTGAAATTATGATCACAGGATGATCTACAGCATGCAGACAATAACCTCCGCGTCTGTATGTGTGAGCACGATCTTCACTGGAGGAGAGATTCTCGATCGAGAGAAAGTCACCACCAGCGAGAGGGAAAGGAAAACTGTGGAGTGAACGGAATCATCCCCAGAGAAGTTACCTCAGTCTACTCCGAGCATTACAGTCCAGTTAGAGAAACCCGACGAGGAGGTAATCCGCGTAGCGCAGTAAGTCGATATCGAGAATCTGGAGAGGAAGTTCAATTTCATTTACGGTAGAATTAAGACCGAAGTCCCTGGGGGTTTACATTGTATCGTACCGTCGGGAATTCGTTTGGTTTCGTGTAAGGGAACGTCGAGTAACTAACGAGCTTGTGATTTGGCGAAGCGATCCGAAAGTGTGGACAAATTATAAAACAAGTTTTAAAGTGCAAAGTTTCCTGAGTAGCACCGCACCACCAGAATCGCGAGAACGCTCGTTTGGGAATTATAGTGCGAATATTGTTTTGTACAAGTGGTAACAGTGAAGTAGTTCATAGAGACTAGCAACCAGTGTATAAATGTATTAAACCCGTGAGATATTGACAATTTTTAAAAACAAAAAAAAAACAAAGGATAAAACAAAACTTCTAATAAAACAAAATTATTAAAGAAAAACCATTTCGTGGTTTCATTTGACACCGTTTTCGCACCGTTGTGTATTTTTTCTTGTGAATGGTGTTTGGCGGAACACTCCAACATTAGTCAGCTATAAACATTCGGCAATCAATAAAAATCCGCCAAAGTCTCACAAGAGAATCGCCGGCGAATGCGGTCAAAATTAGGTCTGGTATGGTATTGTAGTTAGAGACCGTAACCTTGTAAAGACTATCATTACATAACTCATACTCATTTTTCAGATATTCCGGAGACCGAGCTTAACATTCTAACGCATGTGGGTGTATTTAATTGTCACAAAGCGTGGTCTCTTGTGCGTCTTCCGCTCGCGCTGTGCTCTGACATTTAAGGGTACCTCAAAATCCCCCTTTGTTGATGCAAGGCTAATAACCTTGCCCGGAAAAACGAATTATTATGGACAATTTAACAATTCTCGGATATGGACCGGATACTGGTGGAGAGACTTGCTAAATAAGGCCAAGACCGGATCCCGGTTATAGTGCCGATGATGATGATTAAAATACCCCTTTGTGGGCGCCTTAGTGTAAAAAACAAAAAAAGCACTGGAATCCACGGTGCATTGAGCCGGTAGTATACTATCGGTGGGGCTAAAGGAAAGGCACTTCTGGTGTTGGTTCTGATATATTTCCATATTTCAGATTTGCTTTATTTCTGTCATTTCCTGCCACCAGCCAGCTCAAACTATGTCCATATAATTCACTAGGAACGGCTTATCGGTATCAAAACCGCAGTCTGCCCATCACGATTTTCAATCAATTGCGTCTTTACTACATATGTTTTGGCTTTCCAAAGAAAAGAAGCATTCCAACTTAACAACTTGGATATCATTTGTATGAAAATCGTGATATAAAGCTCCAAGTCCATTTATTGTCTCTACCGCGTTCTACGTGACATTCGATCAGTAGTGTCACTGAAAACAAACATCTTTCAGTGGATACAAACAACCGCGCAGTATCCGAATTTTTGCTCTTGAGAATGTGAAAGGTATGAAATCTTCCTGATTAGTACATCCTAACAAAGCGGGCGAAACTCAGAGGCTAACTAAAACATTCATTGTTAGCCACAATTTGATTCAAATAGTGGAAGTACTTGCGCCAGTGCCGACTAACCAGAGTGACTATATGCTTGGGATTTGTTTCTGTCAACTGAGCCAAGCATATATTCCGTACAAAGGAATACGCCAATGGAATTCGGCCCCTTGTCTGAATACTTTCGTACAATCACTTGTTTCTCAAGTGGATAACCAACTTGAGCATCTTCGCCAAGTAAGAAAATACGGAGAGAATACCACTAACTGGGATGATATGTGGGATTCCTTTGCATTATTTCTCTGGTCAGGGGTTTACTTTAGAATCTTTTTATTTATTCTCTGGAATTATTGTAGCGCTATCAACTCTCCTCTCACTGAGGGAAGTTTTAAAAAGAAAATGTGAATAGTTTAGTTAGGAGAAGTTAAAATTACAGTTTGGGTAAAGACCGTTTCGTGGTACTTATTTACAAGTTATAGCACGTCTAGTATATGTGGCTCGTCTACGATGAGGGAGAAACAATTATAACCAGGCAGATAGAAAACTGAAGCCTATCAACAGTTCCCTGAGTTTCAGTTAATGAAAGAACAACCAGTGTTGGGTGGACAGATTGGCAACTATAGAATAGAAATTGGAAGTTGTTTACAAATATTGCCTTGGTTGACGCAAATACCACAGGCTATTGTAATGCCTTAGCGCTGATTCCAGATTGAAACTTTTTCATGAATATGCAGCCTTAAGCTCATAAAACCATATCGCATCCTGGCAGTATATGCAACTCAATGGCATCATCACTAGTTTCCAAAGTCATGTCTACCATCTTTAGTTTCTATGTCGCCAGCAACCAATGACTGTACGAAATCCGTTACCCGAACAATTTTCAGAGAAAAAACAAGAAGGCGTATCGCTAGCCTACAGGCATTCACAAAGTAACATGCAAGTGCAATTCCTGTATACCCTATCTACGGAGAATTTGTTGTTACTACACAAAATAAGAATTTTCTTCCCTACTCTTGTCTATCGGCTTAAAAATGAGCCAAAAGCCGCGTTACCTCCAGACCAAAATTAAGAAGGTAATGTAGCATGATTGAATTCCGATGTAGTCAGAGATTTGTTTATAACTCGAGTCTTAAATTGATTAGTGCCTAATTAGACTATTTGCGCCTTAGGAGTAAGTACAATCAAGCAGAAAGAAGAACACATAAAGAAACCAAAAATAGAATTAACCCACTTTGTCGGAATTGATTTAGATATATTTCTTTGCACTGTTATATTACGTTTAAAGTATAAAATATTTATTTAGTATGTGCCTGGGTCTTTCTCATTTGTGTTAGAATGTTGGACAATTCTTCACGCTTCCTCTTGGCGCGAATGTGTGTACCCAATCGCCGTTTCAAGAATTTCAAAGCACGCTTATCTTTCGACACTTTCAACAATTCCATTGTCCGCTTCTCATAGGGAGCGTGTCCAACAACTTCCCGCACAAGATCCCTCATGAATTTTGTGTGGCGGGTTTGAATCTGTAATCAGAAAAGTATATCCCTTTTAGTATTGGCAATCGAAATGCATCGTAAACTAAATAGATTTTTCAAAATATCAGAGCCATTGTTAACCATTATCCACCGTTCTAAAGGATGAATCAAATCCGCCAAAAGAATATTGACGGATCGTCATCAAACCATTAAAACTAAGATGGTTGTCTGTGAATGTATTAAAATAACATCATTTGAAAATAAGTATTTTAATCCTAAATCATAATGAAAACTTACATTCTTAAGACGGGAACCACGGAGCCCTTTGACTTTCTTGTCGCCTGTGTATTTTACATTCTTTATTTTTGTCGTTTTGTGGCCACGGTTTAGGCCAACGCATAATTCATAACGAATACCCATTGTGCTGAAATGAAATAAAAACAAAATTAGTTTTATAACATAAAAAATAACACAAGATTGTCTTGCAAAAATCGGATTACTCTTGAGAGCTTGTATTACCTCTGTGGGTTATTATATCAAAAGAAAGTTGGTACACGGTGAATACTTTAACGTCATTTCCGATGACAAAATGATTCTATGTTCATGGACTGAAATGTGTTCAGTGATGTCACTTTTTTATTGTTGGGTGTTTTAGGTTTTTTCCTACTCAGTTTATTTTTCAATAGAAAGATTATGTTAATAAAATTTCTATTTCGTCGCTTGTAAAAGTGAGTTAATGTTGCGTTATTTTTAATACAAATTAAACTATTAAAATTAGTGCAATAATAGTTTTCTAGATATAAAAAGTTATTAAGTAAATAGGTTTGAAAAATTTCTTTCTATTTTATAAAATAATTTTCTCCTTACGTTGTTTTGTACGGGCAGTTGACAGCCGAGAGAAGATTTAAAAGAGGAAGAAGCCTCAAAACCCAATACTTTTAAAAAGTATTTAGAAGCAAGAAAAACAAAAAAAAAAACCTTAACCCCTTGTCTATGAATTGAGCGACAATTCCATGTGCCACTTTCGAAGAAAGATTTTCTCAAACGTCGTGAACAGAAGCATGTTCATTACAGACTAAGATTTACGCAAGCGGCTGGATATTAATAGTATTACTTTTACTGTCTAAAAAATCTTCAAATTGTGATAACATTATTTTTATTATTTCATTGCATATTTATTAAATAATATCCTAACAATGTATAATAATTAAAAACAAGCAATTTAACATGAAAAATCACCTGTCTGAAAATTCCCATTATTGGTCAGATTACGACATCATCATCATCATCGGCACTACAACCGGGATCCGGTCTTGGCCTAATTTAACAAATCTCTCCACCGGTCCCGATTTCGAGCCGATGTCATCCAATTTTGCACTCCCATGCTCTGGGCGTCCTGGTCTGCGCCATCCCTCCATCACAGACACATTTGTTTGTTTCATTTTTGGGTATTGCGTTTTATATTTAGCTTTGCTGGCCAATTTGCTGAATCGTAAGACAGAGTTTGTTGATACGTTCATCCAATTGATTGTCTCTAGATGCCCTAAAGTCTTACACTACCTTAAGTTATAATTTACTATTGATGTAATATGTATGATTTGCTATTGATTCGGCAGAACCAATGTCAACTAAGCTAATCATATACTCAGGCTCATTACTTCGTAAGGTAACGAAGTTAATTTTCCTATCCTAGGCAGGGCTTTATGCCATAGATGTCTGCCAGAGTTTGTTCATGAAAAAAGGGGATGAAGAGCCATTGATGAGAACACTATTGCGTCAAAAATGATTCTGTCTTTATTGGTAATAACATGAAACTTATATACTGTGGCGAATTAAGGGTTCGCTGGTTTAATTATTTTTAATAAATAAGAGCCGTTAAATCGATTTTGAATTAATGTGACACTTTATTAGTCCGTTAATAACAACCGTTACTTTTTACCGTACACTTAACGATTTATTCACTTATCGCTTCCGTACTTATCGCGTCTTTGACTGATTACTCCTCTGCTTCTTACTTATCGCTTGCTTCACTTTCTACTTCTTACTCATCTCCATGATATGTGTGCCACGTATTTATACCGTTTCCTCATTCTGATTCAGCGTTTCGTTTCCGTGCGTTCCATAGCCTTGAATGTTCTACTGTTCCTAGTCTCCAGTTTTCCAGTACTTTCTAGAATATTCTAGTACTTTGTTTCGGACTCTCTCGAATATTCTAGTACTGATTGTCATATGCGTCACACTACCTTCCACCTAGATTAGTTCGTCCCGAACTAAGTCCACTGGTCCTCTGGGCTAACCAAAGTTGCCAGTCGGTCACGATGTACCACTTTCATCTTGGCGTTCGGTGGTGGAAGTTCTTGACCTTCTACCAAATTTTCTACTGCTCTCCTTTTCGCGTCAGCTCTAGTCTGCCGCCATTCTTCCTTTTCCTATCGACGGAATTCCTCTTGCATTTTCGGGATGTCATACGAATAGTATAAGAGAAAATGCCTGTGCACACCCTTAAGCTCTTCTGGAGTTTGCACATCACGTAAGCGATCTACATCTTCATCTTTAATTACACGCATATCATCTGGTATTGGAGCATCTGTCGATTTCATAACCGTATCCAACTGGTAGTTCTGCATCTTTTCAAATAACTGGAGCGGTTTGTTCTTTGGAGCTGACAGTAAACACCAGCGTGCGTCGTAGTAATAGACTTTCCATAGATCGTCGCACGTTAATTCTGGTTTCACGTGTTCTTCTCTAGAGAACGCAATGAACGGCACCTCTAGCTGTTGATTACGCCTACAATCTAGGGCTTGCTTGAACTTTCCCCCCGTATGTGGTTGCTTACAATAGCGGTCTCGACCTCCAACATCCATTGATCTCTCTTGTTCGGAAACAGTTGATTTACAAAGCGCCTGTTTGTAAATCCATTCAGCTTCATCTTGTAGTTCATTGAGTCCCTCTGGAACAGGCGTAACCGGAGCTTCCCGCAATTGCATTCGCTCAGGAATTTCCGTTTTACGGATTTCATTGTCCAAATACATAAAGTGACCCCTTTCCAATTCACTAGATTCGTATTCGGGTTCATATCCGTCCTCGTCATAATTAGTGAAATCCTTATTGTCAAAATCTACACCGAAACTGTTCTGACCTTCTTCCAATGACGCGTCAGTGACTAGAAGTCGTCTTTTCTTCTTCTTCTCAGCAATTGGCCTTCCTTCGTCGTCTACAATAAAATCCTCAGCATTAGACTCCGATTCCTCGTCATCATTGAAATGTTTTGCCGCCTCAGTTTCCCTGTGAGTACGTTCAGAGTGGCGTTCAACATCGTCTTCGTCGTCGAATAGCTGTTCGGCTATAGCCTCACGTGCTGAACCTTCATCGACGTGCTGTTCCTCTCCATCACTTTCTTCGTCCTGTGTACGACGCAGACGCTTGGAACGCTTTCTGCGTTCGACTTTCAAACCAAGATTCTCTTCAATAAGGTCACAGTCATCGTCTTCTAGTCGGTCGTCCAACTCGTCCTCATCATTGTAAATCCGTTTTGGGGAACGGCCTGAAGCATCAGTGTCTTCACCATCACTGCCGTCCTCTTCAATCGGGTTATCATCGATGAGATCCTTCAGTTCTTCACGTAACACATCATCGTCATCTTCCTAACTGCTGTCGGCCATAGCTTTGCTCTTCCTGAGTTTCTTCCTTCCATGTGGCTCCAATTCCTCCTCATCCTCAGATTCTTCCGCTTCCGAGTCCCAGAATTCTTTCATACAGTGCCTTTGGGCATCCAATTTTGCCTTAAACTCTCCAGCTTGCGCGTCCAATTTTGCCATCATAATCCTGAACATCTCCGAAATGTCCAACGTTTGCGAACTCTTCTCCGTTACATTGGCACCATTTTGACTCACCGTTTCTTCTTCATGCGGACAGTCTGGCCCACTCGTAAAAGCATCTGTGCCGACATCAATATCCTTTTCTTCTATTGCTGCTTGCAGACGCTGTCGAAGAATTGGCTTCTCTCCTCTGCTGTCCAGGTTCCGGTCCTCCAAATGTCGACCTGACATCGTCGCAATACACTCCCACAGACATATTTATTTCACCAATAATTAATCCCACTTCTGACACCAATTGTAGCGAGCTTAGGGTTCGCTGGATTAATTATTTTTAATAAATAAGAGCCGTTAAATCGAATTTTGAATTAATGTGACACTTTATTAGTCCGTTAATAACAACCGTTACTTTTTACCGTACACTTAACGATTTATTCACTTATCGCTTCCGTACTTAGTAGATTACTCCTCTGCTTCTTACTTATCGCTTGCTTCACTTTCTACTTTTTACTCATCTCCATGATCTGTGTGCCACGTATTTATACCGTTTCCTCATTCTGATTCGGCGTTTCGTTTCCGTGCGTTCCATAGCCTTGAATGTTCTACTGTTCCTAGTCTCCACTTTTCCAGTACTTTCTGGAATACTCTAGTACTTTGTTTCGGACTCTCTCGAATATTCTAGTACTGATTGTCATATGCGTCACAATACTAATTTCCTTTAAGCATTTTCAATGTATATCGATACGTCGAATAGATTTTGGTTACAAAGTGTCGAAGAACCATGAACCAGAATTGGGCCAATGATCATCTATTAGACATGATCCAGCCTTGTACTGTGGTGTATCACCGAAAGCAAAAACAATAGAGAGTGTATGCATAACATTGTTGACCTATTCCCCATTGACTCGGGCAGTGCACAATGTATTAATTTCTACTATTCTTGCAGCGTCATCAGTTTGTAATGGCTATCGTATTGAATTGTATTTTATCATTTGGAGTGTTTTCCCGTTGTTTCGTCCGCAATGAAAAATGGGTCATGTTTAATTAGACACAATGTTTGGGTGCTGAGGTAGATACAGTGTAGGTCCACTACACAATTTATGTGTTATTTATTATTTATTGGCCTACCACCATCATCATCGGTACGACAACCGGGATCCGGTTTTGGCCTTATTTAACAAATCCCTCCACCGGTCCCGATTTCCAGCCGATGTCATCCAGTTTGGTACTCCCAGGCTCTGGACATCCTGGTCTACGCCATCCCTCCATTACAGACAAGGTCTGCCGTGCTGTCTGCTTCCATACATCCTGCCACAATGGGGCTTTCCGGGCAGGTCCTCTTCGTTCATTCGAGCTAGATGTCTCGCCCACCGGAGTCTACCGAGCTTGATTTTTCTTACAACATTAGCTTCAAGGTAGATCGCGTACAACTCATTGTTGTAGCGTCTCCGGAATCATCCTCCCGCACATACGGGGCCAACAATTTTCCTTAAGACCTTCCTCTCGAATGCGGCTAAAAGTTCAGAGTGCATTTTATTGAGCACCCAGGTCTCGGATCCAAACATGAATACTGGTATTAACATGGTCTTGTATAGTAGTAGCTTCGATCTTCTGGATAAATTTCGGGATTTAAAGACCCTTGATAAACCATAGTAGGTTTTGTTGCATTTGTTCAGCCGTTCGGGGAGCCTCTGGCGCAAGACTAATGACCTTGCCCGGAAAAAAAAACAAATCATTATGGAAAATTTAACAAGCCTCAGGACTTGCTAAATAAGGCCAAGACCGGTTCCAGGTTGTAGTGCCGATGATGATGATGATGATGATGATAAACCATAGTAGGTTTTGTTGCATTTGTTCAGCCGTTCGCGCATTTCCTCTTCCATATTGTTATCGGCTGTAACTATTAACCCAGGCTAGTTAAAGTATTGCACTACTTCAAATTCGTGCTCCATTACCCTGATAATTTGGCAAACGTTAGGTCATGTCTTCGCAGAAGTTGTCACCATATATTTAGTTTTCCCCTCATTAATGTGCAGTCCCAGTTTTTGTGTCGCCTGCTCGATCTGGGTGAAGGAGACCTGTACAGTCGATTCGGTTCTATCGATGATGTCGATGTCATCTGCGTAGGCAAGAATGTGGCTTGAATTAGTGACAATAGTCCCTGTTGTTGTAATGCCAGAGTCACGGATTGCTTCCTCCAACGCCAGGTTGAAGAGGAGGGAGGACAGACCGTCTCCTTGTCGGAGTCCATTAAAGATGTTTATTGGTTTAGACAGCAATTCCGCTATTTTTACTTGACTAGTTACGTTGGTCATGGTCAACCTACAAAGTCGTATCAATTTGTTTGGAATGCCGAACTTTCTCATGGCATCATATAGTTCTACCCTGGCTATGCTGTCGTAGGGGGTCTTAAAGCCTAAATAGATGATATAATGGAATCTTAAATTCCAAACATTTTTCTATCGCCTGCCTAAGGGTGAATATCTGATCAATCGCTGATTTGCTTGGGATGAAGCCACACTGATATTGACCAATGATGACTTTAGCGTGTGGGGCTATCCGCTCTTGTAGGATAGTCGAGAGTATCTTATAGGCGGTACTTAGCAATGTTATACCCCTATAGTTGGTGCACAGTGTGATATCTCCCTTCTTCCCTATGGGGCAAATTATACCACGACGCCAATCTTCCGGCATCTCCTCTTGGTCCCATACGTGCACCACGATCTCATGAATTGCGTGATGTAACGCTGTCCTTGCTTGTTTGATCAGCTCAGCTGGTATGCCATCAGCACCGGGGGCTTTATTTGATTTGAGCTATCTTATGTCTTTTAATGTTTCCTCAATGCTTAGTGACGGCAGCATCTGGTCTTGATCTTGCATTGCTGGAGCCTCCAATTCTTCTGTGAGCTGACCATTTAGCAACTTATTGAAGTGCACTTCCCATCGCTCCAGAATGCCTTCAGTGTCGATGATCAAATTACCCTCTTTATCCTTGCAGTAAGTGCAGCGTGGTGTGCACCGCGTCATACTGCAGATTATTTGGTAGAACCCCTCGCGCCTGGTGCGGACCTCGCTCTCTACTTTTCTCTATTTCACAGACAAGGTTATTTTCCCAGGCATTTTCTTTTGTCTGTGGAGTCTTTTTTCAGATCTTCTTTCTGCGCTCTTTTGTATTTCTCCTCGCGTACCCGCGTCCTATTAAGACATCACCTATCATATATTGCACGGTATTTTGCACACAATAAATTATCGGAATTGTTTAAGTTGGCTGTCCAAATTCTTAGCCAGCATCTCGGTTTCCTTGTTGCTTGTAGTTATTAAACAGTTAATGAGGAATCAGTATTAACCACTAAACGTTCCGAATGAAAGGGTAAATAAACTTAGCCGAATTAATTTTTTCAATGGGAATTAAAATACCGCCGTCACAATGGTTTTACTCAGCTTTATTCTTCTTTAAAACCCTTTGAAAAAATTCAATACCTGCTTTCTCGACATTCTGACTTCATTCACATTGACTATTTAATATTATTAAATGAACTTCTTAAATTTTAGACGATAGTATTGTTGGAAAAAATTCAACACTTGCTTTCGCGGCACTCTGACCTTTTTGCATCGATCCTTCACAGCGACTCCTCATCGACTCTGTTGTTTATCCACCATTATCGCGCTGAGAACATAGTCATGCCATATGACTGTTATACCGATAACGGTGATGATTGATCTTGAGTTTTACCTGAGATATCATCACCATGTTAGGTGCCCAATCCCACACTCTCCCCCTCTCCGAAGAAATAACAATAAATAATTGTAACAAGTACGCGAAAAACGACTACAAAATGAATATAAAAAAGTAGGGTTTCTTTTTTAATATACTTTTTCGGAAGAGGCGAACCATGTTTGTCTTGGATAAGACCGTTTCTATCCAAGAAAAGAATTGCTTCCGGGAAAATAAACCCACTCTGGAGAGTACTCTCCATATACATATCATTGGGATCGATTTTTTTAAACATACTTTTCCCGAGAGAGGCGAACCTATAGCGCCGTCGCGGATTGTGTGTCGCTTCATGCAATTTTAGTCACGATGGAGCGCGTGCTTTTTGTGTAAAACAATTTTACCAAAACAATGGTACTAATACGTTACGACGCCTATTTAGAATTGAATACGGATTATGGCGTGTAAGTGAGTGTCCAAGTGTTAGTTTAATCAAAACTTGGGTCAAGAAGTTCAAGCAAACGGGATCGGCAACGAATATTAAACAAACTGGGCGGCCACGTCCAAGAAAACATCCAGAAGGAGATAGCCGTGATACCTCGCAGCATGTGTCAGTGAGTTTTCCAAAGTTTGCGTAGTCGATTGCAGGAGTGCCAACGACGAGACGGGGTACATCTCGTCATTTAAAAAAAATAAATACTGGACAAGGTCTCCGCTTTCAACCCGGCGAATGCCAGGACGATCCTTGTTTCTGTTAAATCCAATTTGACATGCAGCCTCCACGTGACACACCAGGATAGCTAGTAGTAGTAACTAGTGAACCAATGCATGCAGCGACATCCTGAGAAAGATTGGCACAAGGCTAATAACCTTGGCCGGAAAAACGAATTATTATGGACAATTTAAGAAACCTCGGATATGGACCGGATACCGGTGGAGAGACTTGCTAAATAAGGCCAAGACTTGATCCCGGTTGTAGTGCCGATGATGATGATCATGATTGCCACTGGTTAACAGTTTCTTTATGTTGGGCAGGCGTCCACCAACATTGGGTAGAAGTCTCGCCAAAACTTTGCATACCCTTGCCCTTTTTTCACTCGTTTTCCTCAGATGTTTCTTGAAGGTCAACCTGTTGTCGAGTATAACACCAAGATATTTAATATAGGGACTGGATCGGATTGTTTGTTTTCACTATTTCCAAATCAAGGTGTTTAACTTTCTTGCGGCCCCTTATTAAAACTGCCGCCGTCTTATGTCCACCTAGTTTTAGTCCGCCCATATCTATTGTAACCAGCAATTAAATGCTCTGGATTGCTTGGGAGCAAATATTCTCCGGGCTATCTAGATGTTTAGCGAGGGTCACTATCGCCAAATCATCTACGTACCCAATGATTGTAACCCCTTAGGGTACATTAACCCTGAGCATACCATCGTACATGATATTCCA